>AFRA01000201.1:0-41934 GCA_000223055.1 Claviceps fusiformis PRL 1980
AAAACGAAAACGGAAAAGAAAAAAAAAAAAAAAAAAAAAACCCTAAGCCTTCCAATCCATTGTCCAAACCGCTCTTCACTCCCCCGTCTTCATATCCGTATCCACAGGCCCCGGAGCCGCCGGCCTCGACACCAGTCCCCGTAAGCTCAAATCATAGACCACGTCCTCGACCCGCTTGACGTCGTACTTGACGGCATCGGCGCGTTTTCTCAGAATGTCGTTTTTGAGGTTCAGCAGCTGGAAGCCGGCAAAGATGTCCTTGATGAAGGCGCTTATGGTCATGGGGAGGTCAAAGTCGCCGAGGGTGACGGCGTTGGTGGCCAGGCGGGCTAGTTCGGGGGTGAGATCGGTGAGGGAGAGGAGGTATTCTTCTATGGTGAGGTGGAAGGCGTCGCGGTCTTTGAGGTTTGTTGGGACTGGGCGGGGTGTTAGTATGACGGATGGGGGATAAAGCATGAGAGGTCATGAAGGGGGGATTGATGGATTGGAGAGTGAGGTGTGTGGGAGAGGGGAAAAGAAAACAATATGTATGTGTGTGTGTGTGTGTTTTCTGCCTTTGTGGCCAAGACGACCACGAACAGAAGGGAGAGGCTAGACAAATAACGGGAAGAGAGGAAACGACGAAAAGAAACGAAAAGAAGAAAGACATGCAAGTGGAAGAGAAACATAGGCCGAGGGACTCACGGATCACGCACCTGAGAAAACAACGCCCACTTCCTCCAGCGTGAGCAAGCGGCCTATTTCAGACGTCTTGCCCTCTGGCACGAAACCGCCCAGCCAGGCGCAGTAGAGGGTCGTGCCGATGGCGTTTTGGACGGTGCGCGCCCATTTGGCGTTGTATCTTGCAGGTTGGGGGATGTTGGATTAGTTTTTGGTTTTTTTTTTTTTTTTTTTTTTTTTTTTTTGGCGGTCCAGGGTCTTTTGGTTTGGGGGATGAAATGGCATGGAATGATGTGGAATAAACGACACACAGACACACACACAAGCACAAAGGAGCATCATACGCACTTGTAGTAGGGATGCTGGGAAGCCACTTGATTCAACTCCTGCACCGCAACGACTTGTTCCCGGACAGCCTTCTCAACCTGGTCCACCAGCGCGGGATCTAGGACGGCATTTTCGCGTCAGCGTGGGTGGGTTCCATCATGACGAGATTCTTTGGGATTCTTTGGGAGGAGGCGAGGAGGGGAGGAGGGGTTTTGTCATAAAGAAGGACTGAAATACAGCGAGCGCGGGGCGTGGAGTGGACGCGCGAGAGCAGGCCCTGTGCTGAGGCGACGCTTCGTTCGAGCTTTTGCACAATCTGGGTGAGGGTGTCGCGCACGTGGGCCTCTTCTTCGATTTTGGACTCGAGGGAGGCGAAGATGGAGGGGTCGAGGAGGGTGGGTTGGGCGGACATGGTGGGGGGCGTAGGACTGGTGATGATGGATGATGGATGATGGATGATGGATGATGATGGGTGATGATGGATGGGATGTTGATGTTGGATATCGGATGAGTGAGAGGAGGTGAGGTGAGGTGAAGTGAGGTTGGAGCTTGAGTGGGGCGGATGGGCGGATGCATTTCAAAATTCACTTCAGGTTCAAATGTTGGCACATAATCATGTCATCATAGCAGCGCGCGGAACAGCGACATCTGTGGAAAACCTGGATAGAATTGTGTGTAGGTTTTTTTTTTTTTTTTTTTTTTTTTTCCTTCTTTTTCTTTTTCTTTTTTTGGGAGGCTGGTCGTGGTCCGTGGGGGTTCGACTGCGCTGCGTAACGCGGAAAGGGAATGATTTATCCGGAAAAAAGAAAAAATAAAACAAAAGAGGACAAGAAAAGGAAAAGAAGACAGAAAAGGAAAAGAAGACGGAAAAGAGAAAGAAGACGGAAAAGGAAAAGAAACATTAAATTTACAGCCAGGCAAGTCCATCACATAGCCATTAAACTTTATAAAAAAAAAAAAAAAAAAAAAAAAACAACGGCGCAAAGCCCTCGTGTCACCTGGGCGGTCCCCGGGAGTCAGGCCAAAAGGACGTAGTATAAAAGAGGGCAGATTGGACGGATGGGTGATGGATCTGGGCATGGAGTGAAGAGGACGGATAAGGAGGTATGAATATACATACGAAGCTTCTCGCTTTGCACGCCTGGCATCATTGGAATGGGGGGGGGGGAATAGTAATAAAGTTGATGTAAAAGGAGAGGGGGAAAATAGCTTACAACGCAGGAGAAAAAAAAAATACATTAGAAAGTGATAAAGAAAGAAAAAAAAAATAGCTCACAAAGAAGGATACTAATAAAAAGAAGCTCATAAAAAAATAGCCAGGGAAAAAAAAAAAACCTTCATAGAAGCGGATTTATTCTCGGCTCAAGGAGTCCTGCATGCCGGCAGCCAATACGGATCTAGTATTTCATGTCTGAGCCGGAACCGGTCACACCCGGTTGATCGTCTATGACGTGCATGCAGCAGCATGAGGGATATGGAGATGGACATCGAGATGGCGTTCGAGAACTCGCCGCGACGCCTTGGCAAGAACATTTTCCTTGGACGCGCGCGCGCATTGGACAGGCTTGGAGACGAGACGAACTGCATGCATGCATGATCTCGGCCCGGCATTATCTGGAAGAGTGTCCGGACTGTTGACACTTCTTTTTGCTTATTTTGACGTGTAACATGCAGAAGTGGTTTCGGCATCTCCCAGGAGTCCCGGCTTTTCTTTTTCTTTTTCGTTTTCATTTTCTTTATTGGAAGAAATGCACGCCTGGCAGTTCCTGGTCTGCATCCTCTCAAAGAGTGGCCTGTTTATGTTTCTCTTCTTCTTCTTCTTCTTCTTCTTCTTCTTCTTCTTCTTTTTCATTGGTATTTGAAGTATTTTCTTTTTTTATTTCTTCAAATTTTTCTTTTCCTAGTCTTCTCTTTCCTGCAGAATACATGATGCACCCGGGTTACATGCCGCGCAATACCCGACATGACCGATCTGGCATCGTGCCACCGCCGCCACGGCGCATATCTCCCGTCATGGGCGCATACATATGTGCATGACCTCTGACATGTTCCGACACTCCGTACATGGACCAGACACGATCAACATGCCATCCATGCCATGACATGGCCTGTTGTGTATTGGGTTTGGAGAGGCCCGCGCGTGTTTGGACGGAGGAGATGCCAGGTGCAGAGGTAATGCCGAGACGTTTTGCACCATGGTTACGCGGCGAAATGTTTGGGTTTCAGACGTCGTCGCTTTACCATGACGTGTGTATGGTTTCGTTTCCTTTGCGCTACGCGCTTGTGGGAGAATCGAACGGTCAGGGGAATGTCTTGCATTCGGAGCAGCATGTAACGGGTGGGGGATTTGGTGGATGTCTCATTGATCTTTCCTCCTCCTCCTCACTTCCCATTCATGTCGCGTCTGTATATCTGTTATTTTTTTTTTTTTTTTAAGTTTGATAGTTGTTCATCATGCTGATGCAGCCGGCATCACCTTTGTGCACAACACCCCTGGACATGTACAGTGACATTACACGATGATACTTTTGACCAGATGGTATCGCGAATGTACCCCATTCATGCGTTGTCCATTACAAAATTCAACACATGTTCAATATGCTTATGGTTGAGATAGTATAGCTACTCAAAAAGACTCACATATCGTTCCCGCGCTAACTGTATAGCTTACATACTGGGTTCACCTGAAGCCCGCTCACGACATCTTGACTGGTCAAGAATCAAGTCACAGGATACTACGTAGAGAAAAAAAAAAGGTGTATGCCATGAATATGTAACGTATTGTTTTAAATAAAAGATGATAAGTGAATGTTTTCAATAAGGTCAAGAAGAAAAAAAAAAATAAACACAGATTCTTTCAAAGAAAGAGAAACGAAGGAAAAAAAAAAAAAAGAGGGCCCCGTCTCAAAGCTCGTGTATACAGTCTGTGTATAGATATGTCCATATGTACGTATCGATCCGTTTTCGAGTTTTTGATGACGAATTTTTGTTGTTGCTGCTGCTGTTGTTGTTCCTTTGGTTCTTTTCTCTAGTAATCATGTTGTTTTTTTGTAGTTGGTGGAAAAGAAAGAGGGAGAAGAAGATGAAGAAGAAGAAGGCGCGTTTGTGCAAGACACATCATTCATGGACGGAAAGAAGGAAGAGAGAAGAGAGTTGCCGATTTAGACGATGGCGGGGTTGCAGACGAGGCCCTGGTCGGCGACGGGGAGGAGGCAGCAGTAGGGTGCCCGGCCGGTTTGGGCACAGCTGTGCTGGAAGTCCCAGAGGGAGAGGGCTGAGAGGGCTCTGCGTTAGTATACAGATGAAGAGAAGGAGAAAAAAAAAAAACCACAAAATCACTCGTCTACACATACGGTTGATGCAATCGAGGCCGGCAACGCCGAGGACATTGGTCGCGCAGCACTTGGGCACGGCTTGGAGTCCGGCAGGGCAGGAAGCAAAGGTGCGGGCGTCAAGGTCGGAGGGCGCGGCAAGGGCAAGGCCGGCAATGGCCATGATGGAGACGAAGATGGACTGCATGGTGATGGTTGGGGTGGTTGGGTGGTGGTGAAAAGTTTGGAAAAGGTGAGAAGACGTTGGTAGTGAGAAGAGTGAGTTGAGTTGATGAGCTGATGGATTTTTTTTTCTTGATGAACTGGTTGGACGGGAGCTTTTTATATACATTTATTTCATGTATGTGGTTTGCGTCTTTACTTTTTTGTATTTTGGGTCTCATCTTTCTTTTCTTTTTCTTTCTTTTTTTTTTTTTTAAAAAAAAAAAAAAAAAGGGACTCCACGCCTTGGGTGTCTTGGCCAAAGGGAGGTGAATCCTGTTGAGACGCACTTCTCGTCCTGGTCAGCAAAGGCAACATGTCTTGCACTAATCATACGGTGTTCATGATTACACGATGCATTTTGCTTTGTCTGGAGATGGGGGAGAACGGGGGGGGAGTGGCAGGGTGACGGAGATACGGTGGGCTAGGCTGGGAAAGCGGAGGAGCTCCCTGCAGGAGAAAAGAGAAGAGATTTGACTGTTGACTGTTTCTTTCTTAAATCACGTTTCATGCAGCGGATCGTCGGCCGGCCGGGGCATCTGGGAAGGGAGCGTCGGGGGGGGGGGGGGGGGGGGGGTTCAAGAGCGGAAGACGAGCGAGCAAGCTAGCAGCAAGTTAGCAACCTAGCAAGCGAGGAAGCGAGGAAGCGAGGAAGCGAGCGAGGGAGAGAATTGGACGGCCCGTCGACGGGAGTCGATGGGAGCCATGGTAATGCCGCGACGACTATCATGCCACGAAGGCCATTGTGTCTAGGCCTGTGTCAGCACCGTCACGATTGTGTTTTTGCTTTTCTTTCTTTTTATCGTTTATTTTCCCATTTCTCCCTTTTTCCTTTTTTCCTTTTTTTCCTTATTTTTTTTTTCCCTTTTTTTTCCCTTTTTTTTATGGCTTCGCTTTTCTCCCACCCCTTTTCTATTCATTCTTTTCTTTTCTGTTCTTTTTTCCATGATTTCTTTCCCCTCTACTGCGTTTTGCATACCAACACATTCGACGTGCCCACCCCGTGATAAGCTATCTACTATCGACAGAGGCCACTGGCACTGAGCACTCCACCACGGTCCACGAGCATATCAAAGACAAGGCTCCTTGACAGATAAGGCCGCGCCTTGTCGTCCCAAATAGTCTGGTGTCCAAGGAGATGCCAAAAATTACCTTTTTTTTTTTTTTTTTACAAAAAAAAAAGGGAGAAAAATAAATTATAAAATAAAGGGAGAAAAAAAAAGAAAAACAAAATAAATAAAGAAATGAAAAAAGGTAAGCGGAATCTCGGTTCCGCCATGCCATCTGTGTAGATCCCCGCGTGGCAGTTGAGCCGTCGTCCAACGAGGGAGGGCAAAAAAAAAAAAAAAAAAAAAAAAAAAAAAAAAAAAAAAAGGGGCGCGATTGTGTATGGGGAGCGGGTTGTTTTGGATTCCGGCCAGTGGCCACGCTTAGGGGTCTTTGTGGCGAACAATGCTTGCTTTTTATTTCTTTTTATTTCTTTTTATTTCTTTTTATTTCTTTTTTTTTTCTTTTTTTTTCTTTTTTTTTCTTTTTTCTTCTTCTTCTTCTTCCTTTTTCTTCTTCCTTTTTCTTCCTTCCCTCTCCATCCTTCGTATTTTATTTAGTGCCTTTTCTCTCCTTGTATTCTTTTTTCTTTTTCTTCTTTTCTTCTTTTCTTCTTCCCTTTCTTCTTGTTTCATTTCTTCACTTCTCTTACAACTCAGCCCAGTATGGACATGATGTACAAAGCATCAAGCGTATCAAACGGCACGGCAGCATCATTCAACCGCAACCGCCGCCGCCGCCATCCAAAACAGGAAAAGCCATTCGCCTCGCCCTTTTTCTCCCGTCTATAAGCCCTGGGCATCTATAGTTTCATGCACGCTCTGCAAGAGCCCTTTGCGCTGCACATGCACCATACAACCCTACGCGTGCGCAAGGCATTTTCCACGCAGAAACATATGTGCACATGAATACATGTACGTACGTACATATTTGGACCCAAATCGGTGAGGTCACCGAAAACACCCATGTGCTCCCGCATCATGCGTCAATTTGAGTTCAATCTCTCGCACAGGATTGCAGGATTGCAGGGTTGCAGTGTCGCGCGGTCCGAGTTCTGCGACATGCGCTGCCTCTCACAATCTATTCTGCAGGGCATTTGGTTTTTTTTTTTTTTTTTTTTTTTTTTTTTTTTTACTTTTCTTTTTCCCTTTCCCCTTTCCTTGATTTCTTGCCTCTCCTTGGCTTGTGCTTCCTGGTGGTCAACGGCGAGGAGCCGACGAGGAGAAGATAAAGGCTCAAGCTAGGAGCCCCAACTCCCCGCTTATTGCGCCGCTTACATCCCAGCACGGCACGGAGGAATCCGAGTCCCGATAATTCCAGCCTCTTTTGTCTTGTGAGCCGGTAGTCGAGCCTCGATTGGATGAAACCGAGATGACCAGCCTCGAGTCCCGGGCCTGGGGAGGGTTCGATACGGAGCCGGAGGGTGGATCGCAGGACAAAAGATGCGATGAAAATAAGGAGTTTCACCGGGGAAAAGACGGAATAAGAAATGGTGAAAATAAAATAATAGATAACACATAACACATGATAAGAAAAAAAAATATTAAATAGAAATAATAAAATCAAAGATATCAAAATCATAAATCAATAATAACAAGTAAGCCAGATCTCGCATGCCTTGATCTCGATGCCAACACATGCACATGCTAGCGGTGTGTTCAATGCTGTCCGGTCTCTGGCATCTCGCTCGCCAAGCCGCATGCAATTACGGTCTAGATGTCACTGCCCGTTTTTCCTCTTGTTTTTTTCCTCTCTTCCAATAATCCCCTCTTTGGGACCTTTGGGGCCCTTCGTCGTATGGCCTGTTTGCCTCTTCACACGTTGGTGGCGTTGTCGGCGTCGGCCCGGTATAAACAACATTCGATACTGCGCGCTCATGCAGCTTCATGGTGTGATGTGAACAAATGGTTTTTCTTTTTTTCTTTTATTTCTTGGACTTCTTCATGTGTAAGATATTGTATCGAGATCTTGTTGTCGGCAGGTTTTTTTTTTCCTCGACGTTTTCTTTTCCTTGGCGATGTTTAGACAAGTAGGTCTATGGGTAGTCTTCTATTTCCTTCTCATGCCCTCGTCCGCTTCTCTGCTTCTCATCCCACCCTTTCCTTTTTCCATTCCCTGCTCCCTCCTTTCTTCTTCTTCCGTTCACTCTTAAGCCCTCTCCCTTCACGCTCCCTCGGTTTCAACTTTCCTCCCTCTTACTGAGATTGAGATGAATGATCAAAATATGTGAACATTCATGGACTGCGCTACCAAATCGGTTACACGTGGGCATTTGGCCCCCCCCCCCCACTCATCGGATACCGGCATTGGTATTGTTCTAGACGGGACAATAACGTCCCCGCGGAGAGTATATTGCCTTTTGTGGAACGTGGGACCGGGAGCTGACGGGCTTGCGGGCTTGCAGGTTTGCGGGGAAGCGTTGCTGGAGTCAGCTGCTGCGGATAGCCTCGTTGGCAGGAAAGGTTTTTTGTCATGGACACATATTTGTATATATCCGAGGAATAACAAGAAAAAAAAAATAACAAAACACTGGTGCATCATAGAAAAGGGTGTAAGTGAAGGATTGTGCGAATGAAACGTCTCGTGGACACTGCAACCGATATCACCTACATGCTTCTTTGGCGATTATATTTTCCTGCGAACACAACCCGGTCACGTCACGGCGTGTCTATCGTGTCTAGACGACGACGACGCACAGCATCTATTTTGATGGTCATGGGAACGGCGAGGAAGACGATGAAACTGACAATCAGTCTGCTCTGTCTCCAGGGAAGCCAGCAAGTGCTCTCTCTGGCCGCCTCCAACACGACCAAGACCACCACCACCACCACCACAACAACAACACCGTCCTCCCGCGTCGTGATGGAAAGTCTCAAGGGCGCACCCCCCGGATGGACGGTCCTGGGCACCGCGCCCGGCCACTACACCATCCGGCTCTCCGTTGCGCTGGCCTCGTCCGCCGGCCGCGAGCAGCTCGACCACGAGCTGCACCAGATCTCGGATCCGGACCACCGGCGCTACGGACAGCACTTTTCGCGCGACGAGGCGTGGGCTCTGCTTGGCCCGCGACAAGAGGCCGTCGAGTCTGTGCGAGGCTGGCTGGCGTCGGCGGCGCGGCTTCCAGAAGACGAGGTGCGGCATCGGGGCCACGTTCTGGAAGCGACGGTGCGGGTGCGCGATGCCGAGGCGCTGCTGGCGGCCCGGTACGGCGTCTTTGGCCGTGACGGCGGCGGCGGCGACGGCAGGCACACCCAGAGGGTCGTGGGCACGCTCGCCTACTCTGTGCCGGCCCATCTGCGGCCGCACATTGCCGCCATCCAGCCCACCACGTTTCTCTCCGGGCCCGACCCGCCGACCCACATGCACCGTCTTGAGCGGCGGCATCAGCCACAGCGGGCCGAGCAGCCGGAGCCGAAGCCGGAGCCGGATATGGACACGGCCACGGCCACGGCCACGGCCACGGACACGTGCGCCACTCTCAACACCCCTGCGTGTCTGCGCAGACTGTACGGCATAACGAGCCGTGTTGCCCGGCCGGACCCTCGGTCCCTGCTGGGGGTAGTGGGGTTCAACAAGGTTCGTTTTAAATCTTGGTTGTTTTTTTATTCTTTTTTCTTCGTCCCCTGCTTGTAGTTGGTTTTTTTTCTTGTTTTTCTTTTTTTTTTTTCTTTTTTTTTTTTTTAAAAAAAAAACATCATCACAGCACCGGCTCGTCGACTAAAATCCCTCCATCAACCTCCAAAAGCAAGCCGCCCAGTACAGCCAGTTGAGCAAGTACATCGACGCCTACGCAGCATACGCCAAGGGTGCCAACTTTACCGTTGCCCTCGTCAACAACGGCACGAACCCGCAGGGCATGGACTACCCCAGCGGCGAGGCCAATCTGGACGTGCAGATTTCCGTGCCCATGGCGTACCGGGTTCCTGTGCGGTTTTACTCGACGGGGGGGGAGGAGCACGACTTTTGTCCCGACTTGGAGTAAGTGGGCGTGAATATTGGATCGTAAAATGTGGGCTTTGGTGTTGTCTGGATGGAGATTATCTCATGAAGAGGTATCTGATGAAGACGAATCCCGTAAAGGGCAATATACCGAAAAGAAAAGTCTCAACTCTGACACATCAACACCCCAGTATTCCCGATCCCCAAAAAGAATACGTCGAACCCTGGATGCAGTTCGTCAACCACATGCTCCATCTCCCAGACCAGCATCTCCCCCAGGTCATGTCCATCTCCTACGGCGTCAACGAACAAGTCATCCCGCGACCGTATGCCCACAAGATATGCCTCATGTTTGGCCAGCTCGCCCTCCGGGGCATGTCCGTTGTCGTGGCCTCCGGTGACGCCGGCCCCGGCATGTCATGCCAGTCCAACGACGGCGTCACCAACGCCACCCGCTTCTTGCCCGCCTTCCCGGCCACGTGTCCCTACGTCACGTCGGTGGGCGCCACGGGGGGGAAGAGTCCTGAGCGAGCGGTGAATTTCTCGTCGGGCGGGTTTTCCGACTATTGGAGCCGTCCGGCGTGGCAGGACGAAACGGTCGCCAAGTACCTGAGTCGGCATGGGGGGAGATGGACCGGGTATTATAATCCGGCAGGGAGGGGAGTCCCGGATGTGGCTGCGCAGGGGATCGGGTATCCTATATTCAACCATGAGAAGGTTGAGATTGGGAGCGGAACAAGGTAAGAATAGTTCGGTCATTTCTTTTCGTTGCTTTGACTTTCGTTTGTTCTTCTTCTTCTCCCTTTTTTGGTTTAACCCTCCTCCCTCTCTCTATTTATTGTATTTTATACCCCCCCCCCCACCCCCCGTTTGCATACGTCCCTCGTCAACTGAGTCCTGAGTCCTGAGTCCTGACCTGTTGGGCGCAACTCCTCCCAGCGCTTCGGCACCACTATTCGCGTCCATGATTGCGCTCATCAACGACGACCGCTTCAAGAGAGGGATGCCCGCGCTGGGATTCCTGAACCCGTGGCTGTACAAGGTGTCCCGCAGCGCCTTTACCGAGTAAGTCTAGACGTTTTTCGTCTTGTCTTTCCCTCGTCCAGCGGAAGGCTCCGAGAGCGAGTGGTGTCACTAACGAGGGAAACCGTTGAACAGCATCACCGAGGGCAGATCCGAGGGATGTCAAGGACGTAGTTTTGTCGGGGCACCGGCTCCCCGTGTTGCGCATGCGGGATGGGATGCCGTCGAGGGATGGGACCCAGTGACGGGGCTGGGCACACCGAAATTTGAGCAGCTGCACAGGTTGGCCATGTTGGGTTGTGGGTGAAGACATGATGACCTGCCGTGGGCGTGCGAAGAACGTGGACTGTACTGGTCGCGGGCATGCTCGCAGAGAGGTGGGTGGTTTTCCTTTTCTGCTGTCCACTTTCTTTGCACAAGCAGAAGAAGACAGAGATCGAGGGCTCTGCTACCTCTGGAGGGGACAAAAGTATGGTGCCAAGGACATGCTTGCTGCTTCTCTGTACTTTTGCTGGTCTGTACCTGAAGAGCAACGATTTGTTGGAGCAGAATGGAAGCGATGAACCCTCAACTGCCAGGCCGTATTAGGCTCGCGGCCGAGCAGGGTAGGCCGGTGTTGTAGGAAATTGTATTCAACCCGTTCAAAAGCCGACACCACTGAGTCTGGATATATTTTTGGAAAGACCAGACCACATCGTTTGATGCAACACAGTGACACACACGACCTGGGGTGTAGAGCAGAGATTTTACCAATCGTGCCCTGCACGGCACGCATGGATGACAAACGTCATAATGCTCGCCCGTCTTCCTCGCTAGCCAGGTCCTCGACCGCTACTCGGCATTCATGTGTGGAACAATGAAAGCCACGGCCCTCCGGGATGGCCCTGGTCCTGCCGCTGGATGAACGATGGACACAACGGGCATGCCCATCCACGTATTTGTGTTGGAAAAGAGAAAACCACTTCATCAATCAACGGATCCAGATGACGAGTCTGCGTGCCCCATGCGCTTGAACAAATACATTGTACATTTCACGCAGCTTGCCGAGGGGCCAGACGAGTCATGATAGTCGTGCTAGCGCGGGAGTCCCAGAAATCCAACGTCGGAGCGTCCCGCTAGTGAACACATCGTGTACGAGAGAAGTCGATGTCCTGTTGGGGCTCGGACATGGAGGATTCAAGCCTTACCCTTTTTTTTTTTTTTTTTTTTTTTTGTCGCCCGGGACGAGCGTGTGTGTGCGCGTGAAGGGGTGAGAACTCTCGGATGAGAGTGTGAGAGTGTGAGAGTGTGAGAGTGTGAGAGTGTGAGAGTGTGAGGGTTTTGAGGATGTGCGCACGTGTGTGGCCATGGTCGGTAAAAGGAAAAGGAGTCACGTGCTGTTCGTGTCAAGAACATGGAAACAAAACGTCGAGACAAACCCGTTTCGCGCTGAAACTCGGGCTACCGATGTCTTCACACCCCACCTTTTCTTCTTTCTCTTCTTTTGCTTTCTTTTCTTCAGTTTTCTTCGAGCACGATCCTCTTTCTCGTCTAGTCTTGTCACCGGTCATCTTTCCATTCTCTTCCAGATACAACAACCTTTCTATTCCACGGTCGATTCTCCCGAGAGCGCACGTGCTCGAAATCGTCAGAGTTGCGGACGAGGACACGGACTCGCCCAAGATGGCATCACCATGTGGAGTTGCGTGCCTGGACGTGCCTGGACGTGCCTGGACGTTCCTGGACTTCCAGAAACGCTCGTCGCTCTCCCTCTCGCTCCCCTTGAACCCAACGTCGGCTCTCTCCGTCGTCCTCCTCCGCCGCAGCCTCCGCTAGCCTGTCTGCCGGTCTGCCGGTCTGCCGGTCCTCATGGTTCCATGCTCTCAAGCCTTGCCGCTTTCAGTATGGGAAATGTGCTGTTGTGGATCCTTCGCTCTGTCCAGTGTCGACCTGTGTCTGTGTGTCAGGGCGAGCGATTCGCTACCTTGTGATGGCTTACGATGGCTTGCGATGGGGACGATTTGTTTCGAACACGACGCTAGACACCGTCGACTCAAGCGGAGCTGGAGGATTGTAGAAATAGCACGGTATGCCTGTCGCCGTGCCTCGCGGCCGCGTGCCTGCCTGCCTGCGTGTCTGTCTTGGCTTATCACCTTGGATGTTTTACCAAGCTCGTACTACATCTATCGTCCCTCAGCATCTGGCGCAAGTGCCGAGAAGAAACAAATCGAATCAAAATAAAACAAAATAAAAATAAAACCTGGTCGATCGAAGAGAATCAGCAAAATCTCGTGAGAGCGTATCGGACACACCAAGGGTCATTCAGAAACACAGAGGGACGTTCTGGAGGAGAGAATCTGGCAGCCCATCACGAAAACCACGAATCGAACTCGTCCGACGAACACACCACCTCGGAACCGCGTCGAATCCATCATTACCCCCCACGCAAAACTCTCATTGCCTGAGCTACATTCAGAATCATGAAGATTCGGCCGCCGCGCCTGCTGTTGGCCTGGTGCCTACTAGGCGGCTGTCAGGCAGGAGACAGCATTTCTTCATTACCGGTTACACGATCATCATCGTCATCGTCGACGCCTTCATCCGCTTCCGTCAATGTTTCCCAGTACATATCACATCTACCGGCTTGTGGGGTAAGTGGTGTCTGGAGTTTGAGATCAGACGTCAAACAGGAGGGTCTTGCTAATGTGAATTCACCATTACATTAGGCTACATGCATGGACTCGGCGATCACGGCGAGGGAGTGTGCAAGTCCATCGTTTTGCATCTGTTCAGATGAGGTGGTCGTGGATCGAGTTAAACGATGCATTGAGTCGTCATGCCTTCTTTCTGAGCAATTAAGTAGGTTGCGACACTCCACACATTTTATTCTTGGATAAATCGGGTGCAAAAAAGAAGAAGAAAAAAAAAGAACAGAAAAGAAACTTAATCAAAGAAATAACAACAAAACTAACAAGCTGTAGTCACCAAAAACATGACCGAAGCGTTTTGCGGCCGGCCGCCAAGAGACAGGTCTTTTCAGTATGACGCCACCAGCATCACATTGTGTGTTGTAACAGGTATTCTTGTCGTAATGCGACTCATCTTCAAACAATGCTTTAGCTATCGAGGAAAGCTAAACTTGGATGACTGCGTCATTCTGATTTCTGTTCTCATCGGCCTTCCGTGCACAATCCTCAACTCCGCAGGACTCACGGCCAACGGTTTGGGAAAAGATGCCTGGACTCTCCAGCCATCCGATCTAGTCGAGTTTGCGCGCTTCTTCTTCGTCCAGCAAATCCTCTACCTCATTCTCATGACGTCGATCAAACTCAGCTTGCTCTGTTTCTACCTCATCATCTTCCCGAACAAGAGGGTGCGCGTCTTGCTCTGGTCAACGGTTGCTGTCAATGTGGCCTGGGGATTTGGATGCATCCTGGCGACCATCTTTCAATGTACGCCCATCCAGAATTATTGGCTGCGCTATCTGCAACAAGAAGGGACCGGGAAGTGCTTGAACATGAATTCGCTGGGATGGGCCAATGGCGCTGTGAGCGTCATTATCGACATTTGGATCATTGGTATACCACTGTATCAAATTAGAAAGCTGGAGCTGCACTGGAAGAAGAAAGTTGGTGCCATCATCATGTTTTTGACGGGCGCGTTGTAAGTCTCTCTCTTTCTCTCTCTCTCTCTCTTCTTTCTCTTCTTTTTTTTTTTTTTTTTTTTTTTTTTTTTTCGCCATCATGTCATACACCGTGTGACAATTGATCGACAGACAACATGTATCTGAACCTGACACTTTTTTCCCTTCTTATTTTTCTAGTGTAACCATTGTATCTATATTGCGCCTACAGTCGCTCGTGTACTTTTACAGCTCAACCAATCCCACCTGGGATTTATGGTACACGGCGTGGTGGTCGACGATTGAGATCAACGTTGGCCTCATCTGTGCTTGTCTGCCGACCGTCCGTGTGCTTCTAATGCGGATGTGGCCCAACGTGTTTGGAAGCAACACGACACATTCAACCACATGGTCGACTCGAAGTCAACCTTTGATGGCCGGGCAGATGGCCGGACAGAAGCCAGTGCGCATTGAAAGCCTCCATATCGATGCGGTGGATCCGCCGATCCCCAAGAAGAAGGATGATCGGAAAGTTCCCTCACCCCTATCACATGGTCAACATCGGTCAATCAAGCCAAAGGTACCGCCAAAAAATGCCTCCAAGGTGGAATTGCACAAAAGTCTGCCTCCGCTCCCCCCAAAAGAACAGCGGTGATGAGAGGGGGGATAGTAGAGTCTGGACTCTGGTGGGAAACAAGCCGGATAGGCCGAGGTGGCCAGGAGAGGGGAACACATTCAAAAATAGCCAGCGAGCCATCATTCTTTTCACGTCAGCGTAGCGGATTGCCTTTGTTCCCGTAATACTTATTACGTGATTCTTCTTGAGCACCACGCATAAACCCTTCCGATGTGAACAAGGTGGACGTACGAGATCTGCGGCCCGACTTTTGAGCGAAAATAAACCCGCTGCTGTTGCTGCCACTGCCGCCTGCCACAATGCTCTTCCCTATTGTAGATGTGATGCTTTGCGCCTCAGCCCACCCTTTGCGCACGAGTTTTCCCCCACCAAGCAGAGGGTATGGCAAGGCGCGTAAGATGCCATCTCTTCAGGCGAAATTCCAAGAATAAGTACGTACATAAGTCCGCGCAAGGAAGACCCGGGAGGAGCTCGCCGCCGGGGGGGGGGGGGGTGGGTAGGTGGTCGTATGCTTGACGGACACCATACTGGGAATAAGACGAGAAGAGGTTCAGACGACAAAAGCTAGGACGCAGTGATTGGTTCATGGGAGGTCTTTGGCGTGGGAGGTAGGACTGAGACTCAAATTTACCGAAGTCTAAGAGAAGTATTTTTTTTTACAAAGGAAGAAGAGGAGAGCTTCAAACTTGACGGGGGCTGGCCTTTGCTTCGCCATCGGCTCTGAGCAGGACTGGCCATATTGGGAAATCATGCGCCTCCCGCAGCACATCATGGGTCTGAAAATGCTAAAAAAAATAAAAATAAAAAAAAATCTCACATGAACAGAGGGGGCCCGTGGCTGGAATTTTGGCCTTCTTTCCCCTTCGGTTGAAGCCACGTCTGTTTGCCCTGGATTCGACTCTGGGACCGCAACTCTGGTGATGCGGACGTATGGGCGCTACACGACATGGGGTTTCTCATGGCAGCGCTTTGATGGCATGGTTGTCCGTGTTGGTGAACATGCTTTTTTTCTTTTCTTTACGCCATCATTGGCCCTTACGGGATGCTAGATGGGACGGCACTAACACGGGACGGGGCGCTTGGGCTGAACTTAAAACCGGAAGTTCATGAGCTGGCAGAGAGCTATTGCGAAAGAAGCTCTTGGGTTTCATGCGCCGCTGCTCCAAAGACCATTGGAGAAGGGAAAAAAAAAAAAAAAAAAAAAAAAAAAAAGGGACACGTCGTCAGAAAGGCTTTTGGTGAATCGTTGCCGGGACATGGACTAGCCTGGTGGGTTGTCTTTTGAGAGCGAAGCTACAACTCAGCCCCGACGCCGTGCCTCATGAATGGCGCCATCTTGATGCCCACGAATGACCTTCGAAGAGGGCTTTTGCGTAAAGGCAACGTATTCAATTTCAGGGCATTCGTATGGCCCTTTGCGCCATGGCAGCTGAGGCGGCCTTGCCAGATTAGCATATATATTACCAGCCTGGGCCACGACCCAGCTCGATTGTTTTTGTTTCTGCTTTGAAAAAGCTCTGTGCCAGCCCAGAAACATTCTCTTTACTCGGTCTTTTTTCACTCCTTTCTTCTTTGTCCACCATCCACTTTATACTCTTTCGCTTAGGGTCTCCTCAGGAACTCCCACAAGCCGATTTCACTACCTCCTGTCTGCCTGTCCAACGAACCAGTCCAAGACAAAGCAAAGCAAAGCCAAAAAAAAAAAAAAAAAACCAACCATCATGAAGTTCACCAGTGTCGTCACCCTCTTTGCCGCCATCTCCGGCACCTACGCCCTTGCCGTGGAGAAGCGAATGACCCCCGTCAGACAAGTCATCGTCGATCTGGCCGAGGGCGTCGGCGACCTCCACGAAGCCACGAGAACGTTTTCATCAGACATCGAGCCCGTGGTCAGGGTGAGCGATCACGTCATCGAGATCATCCAGGCGGGACAGCGGATTGCCGATACCTGCGATCCGCTCACCCTGGCCGATTCCTTCTCGCTCGTCAATCCTACCAAGTTGCTCCAGAAGAAGACCCGGATGCTGTTCAAGATGATCAAGCAGCGTGTGGACGATATCCGCAGGGCCAGGGTCTGCGGCACCTCGCGCGACAAGATGACCACCATCATGGCCCTCTCTACGAAGCTGATGGACACTATTATCAACAAGCAGGAGTCCCCCATGGCCAAGTCCGTGGCCAAGAATATGTCCAACGATGTCAGAGTAAGGTTTCAAGCTGTGGAGAATATGTTGGCTGAGGCCAACTGTCCCATTTGAGGGGGGGCTTCGAGAAAATGCGGTTGTCTGGTCAAGGAGGAAGGGCTTCAGGGGATGTTTGAGGAATATGGTTTGAGAAAACGGGGATCAATTGGGGTTGTCCGGGAGAGGAAGAAAAAAAGGGGGAGGGGGATCTAGAAAAAGGGGGTTGTTAGAGAGAAGAAGGGGAAAGATGTGAATCAAAGATTACGGTTCCATGGAAAATCGGGAAACAACAGGATGAGATAGATGCGATACCACTACACTCGCTGGGTGACATACGCTGAGAAGATTCAATCATGTCGTTGATAGCTGGCTTAGCTTTAATATCATGGGTTTTGCTTAAGAGTGTGCGCTGTGGAACAGTGAACGGGAGGGTCTTTGGAGTCGGCCTGGAGCACAGTGCTTTGTTCTAAAAACTGGTCTCTTTGTTTCAAGCCGCTCTGAAAATATTTCACCTATAGATAATAGTTTTTGTTTTTTTAAGAACGAGACCCAATCGATTTTATCCATACAGTGCTGCCCGCCGATAGATGGCCAGGCTCCAGATTGTCGTCGTCCAAGTCCATCGACCTCTTCGCGGCGCAGCCCCAATTCGTGCAATCTGGTTAACATCATACTACTTTTCAGGGCTGTATAACCAGGACTCGGAAGTGTGTCATCGCGTCGAGGAGGACTATTGCCTTTCACAGCCGACAGTCCTAGATAGACCACACGCGCAGACATTGTCTGGACCAGAGGAATTGCCGTGAGATGTCGAGTGTGCAAAGGTCCCAGGTGGCAGGCAAGGTCCTTTTGGGTCCAGTCAGCATGTCTATACGAGGCTCCTATACTTTCTGCCGTCCGCAAAAGACGCCACCGAATCATCGAGGCTAGCATGAGCGGCCGTCGTCAAGGACATGGGAGAGCAGAATCAGAAGATTACCGAAGCTCATTTAGAAGTATCTAACTAATTTGTTTCAGGTTCACTCATTATTGAGCTATAACATGAGGAGAAGAAATCCCAGGAGAAAATCCTAGGAAAGAAAGAGAAGAAATAAGTTCTAGTACGCAGTATACTAGCTTTTGCGTTTGTGTATGGCTAACGCATTGAGCCCGACAGTGCGGGTGATGACGGTCACGATACCTCTCGAGGCGCAAATGCTTTCTCCGGCAGTTAGTGCCTCTGCAAATAAGCCGGCAGCCCAATCACGTCAACAGGCTGGACCAAGGTGTTGGACGGGCCTCACGCGTCATGCCTCCCGCCGTGGTATCGAATCCGATAGGAGGGGTTTTGGGCCGATACTTTTAGTAGTACCTACTCTGCCGAGCGCGGTACCTGAATTGAGGAAATATAGCCTCGTCGTAAGTACCAAGCAAGGGCTCATTCGCCAAATCAGTATCTCACTGATAGAACGCTCCAACCTCGTGGCTGTCTGGATGAGCGGGCTTCATACGATGTAGGTAAAGCGTCCAACCTCTTCTCCTTCCTCATACCATGAAAAGGAATCACAATAAAATGCGAAAATACAGAAATCATACTATTCTTTTGATGTCGCGAAGGCCTCTCTGCTCAGCCTCGGAGCATCCTCAAAGAAGACCATTCATATCCTCAAGAACTGTAGCCACGCAAGTGTCATCATCTCGCATCAAGGGGATGCGTATAACGCCGCGCGAAGGAATCGCTGGGGTAGAATGAATGAAAATTCTCGCGATGACGTACTCTTGGAGGATCTTAAACGGTAGCAAGACTTCCAGAGGGACTCTTGCTGGGGAATTCAAAGTTGATGTGAGGCTGACACGGGAATTGGGCTCTTTGAGCTATGAAAGCCCACAGGGTGAATATACATAGATATAAATAAGGACATTGGATCATGGACTCGAAATTGATTACTTCTTTTACGTTTTTCTTTCACTTCTTTCTTGTTCTTTTTATTCATTTTTCTATATTTTCATAGATTCATTATTGTTTTCTCCCTTTATTCTTCCCGCTATCATAACGACTCCATCTCATATTCAAAATCTCCACCAGCACCAGAACCCCTCTCGCTCAAACACAAAACCTGCCGTACCTACCCCCAGTTAGGTACGCCCACAACATTACCCACCCCATCAGACCTTCAGACAATACATCCCTTGGGTGTGGTAAGGCGCCAACTAGGAAACAATAGGGATAGTAAGCCAATGATAGCTAAGCTTGGTACTAGATACTCTATGCTCTGTATATAATAGATAATGTGCTACGGTATTAGTAACTTCCCCCACTAGTTAGATATAATTACATACCGTATTTAGCGGGCTAATTAGAAGTATCTAGCTGTATCGGTGCAGGTTGGCGCCTTACCGCACCCAAAGGGGATAATGAGGGCTGGACTAGGCTGTCCTTTACCAAGCCCATGTGGGGGATTCTCGACTCGACTTTGACAGAGTGGGGGGCTTGGTCTGAGATGATGGCATGAGGCTGCATTGCTTACGATGGGCGGTTCAGCTGGGTGGACCTGTGGCCGTGGGAGAGGATCCCGGTCTATGATAATGCGTCTCATCCGAGGGCCGAAAATGCGCTACCTGGCTTATAAGAATAGTGATGGGAAATGCGCAATGTTGGTGCGCCACGCGAACGCAGCAGGTGCTAATCCCAAAGACCAGTCCGGGTGAGCACGCACAGCGAGATGATATGCTCTCACGACGAAGCAAAAACCCTCCATCCATATGGTATCTTTTGTATTTCCAGCGAGCGGTCCGTCCTTGTCTACAGAAGCAGAGACGGGACACCATGTATGTACATGAAAAGGGGCAGTTGGTCATTGAAGCGTCGCGATAGCGACTGGTCGATCTAGCGCAAGGTGGACGGTGTAACTATTCATCCATCACATATCATATACGGTTATACATGCAGCAAGAGTATGAAACCCAAAACGAGGGTAAAAAAAAAATGGTAGTAACAACGTAGATGGCAGGTATTGAGAAAAGAAAGAAAAAGAGCAAAAGTGGGAACAAGTAGAAGAAAGGAGGACAAAAACAACACACACAAGGTATTTATTACAGCACCAGTAACGAGAATAATCCACCCATGACGGGCCGGGCTGTGAATTGAAGGCCTCCTGGGTATCCACCGGTATTGACATCGTACAAGTCAGTGAGGGCTCGCCACGTGGGTGTCTCGTTTATCCACCGCGCAATCTTGGAGATGAACATGCGCTTGGTCTCGGGTTTGGCGACGGCCGCTGCAAAGAGTTCCCAGTCGATCTTGGTCCAGACGTTGCGCGTGTCGAGGATGACGCCGTACTTCTTTTGGCTCTTGAGGTAGAAGTCGCTTTGCATGTCGTAGATTTCCTGAGGGATGAAGTCGAGGCCGAGAACTTTGTCCGGGTAGATGTTGTAGAGAAGGCCGTAGGTGTTCTTGTTGTCGTACTGGAGCATGGTGTGTCCGGCTTGCTTGTTCACTCCGTGTTCGGTCCAGAAGGCGAGGTAGTCTTTGGCCAACTGGGCGTACTTTTCGCTTTCGCCGCCGTGGCCGGCTCTGGTGGCTACTTCGGACATGGCCTGGAGGGCAATGATGCCCTTGATGGCGAGGTTGGTCTGGTTTCTGCGAGGAGGTTAGTTGCCGTTTTAGGATCGAGGACATTTTTTTCCCTTTTTTTTTTTAAAAAAAAAAAAAAAAAGACTCAAACAAGAAAACGAAAAGAAAAAAAAAAGGGGGGGGGGGATGATATCGTACGCGAGATGGCCGGCAAAGTCGTCCGTGGACAGCTGCTGAGCAGGAATCTTGGCATCTCGAATCATGTACTGAGCCCACTTGACAAGCAGATCCCAGTTATCAGCCAAATACTTGTCGTCATTCATTCTCTGAGAATACGCCAGCATCATGACGATCATGTTGCCGCACTCTTCCAGCGGCATAGCCTCATCGTCGCCCTTGGGGTATCCGTTGGCGCGGGGGAATCGTCCCAGGTCATGCTGTGCGTAGTCGTTGGGGTAGTGGTATCGGTCATTGATCAATAGAGGTTCTAGTAAATACTTGAGAAGATTGGGGTTCAGATACAAGAGGATGGGGAAAGCAGGGAAGATGACGTCGACGGTCTGGATATCACTGTTGGACGAGATTTCTTTGAGGAAGATCAACGGATCGCTCGACGTGCCCGAGTATGCCAAGGCTCCGAATACCTGTCTGACAACAAGAGTAGTCATGATGGCGTAGTCCTGTCCGCCGGCGGCCACCGAGTCTCTTTGAACGCGAGCGTCCAGGCGGTTGGAGGCATGTCCAGCATCATCGTAGTCCTTGAAGAAAAAGGTCACCAGATCCTGCTCTGAGAAATACGAGGTCCAGAGAGATGGAACGGCCTGGGGCTGGCTAGCCTTGCCGGTGAATTGAATCGAGTTCTTTTGCGCTACTCCAATGGTGAACAAGGTCGAGACGGTATTGCCTCTGACGTTGCCGAGATCTCGCGAGAACGCAAAGACGGGCCTTGCGACAGAATTAGCTACCTTTTCTCTAGAATGGCAGAATATTGATGCTCAACTTACCATCTGTCTCTGACGGCGCGGAACTGAGAATCGACCTGGTTGTCTAGGCTGCCCTTTTTGAGGAACTGACCACGAACATCCGCATCGGCACCAATCTTGTAGCTGACACCTTGGCTCTCAGCGGTGGACCAGTACCAATTACCCCACGCGGCACTATCACCATCTTCCTGGAATTCGCTTTGTTTCTGCTTGTAAATTTTGTGGCTGCGAATTCCAGAAGTAGAAGAAGTCTCCCATTGGATGACGGCATTGCTGTCGCCCGAGGCCCATTCTATCACGTTTTGTTAGTCACTGACGGATGCACTCGGCGGATTGAAGTGGGAGCTTTTAATTTTTTTTTTCTTTTCCCTTTTGCATTCTGTTCTCTTTTGTTCTTTTTTTTTTTCCCTCCTTTTCTTTTTTCTTCTTTCCCCCTTTCCTTTTTCTTTTTTTCTCTCACCTCCAGATATGTCGGCATAGAGCTGAACCTTGTGTGATGCGCCGTCAAGAGATCGAACGGCCACATTCATGTAGGAGAAAGGAATTGACTGGCGCCTCAAATCATCCGGATAGACGGGTGATAAGAATTCAATATTCATGGACACCTTTCCAGCAACAGACATGTTGAAGTTTGTTCGCGTAGAGGTGTAGTCCATGCTCAATTGGTCAACATGGGGCGCTCCGGCGGCAGCGCCCATCCAGTTGTAATTCTTGCCGTCGACCTTGATGAAGCCTTGCCATGCTTGGATTCCCGTGCTGCGAAAATAGGCATGAGAAGTTTTTCATTTTTTTTTTACTGGGCATGGCAGTGAGTGACAATGTATCTCAAGAGAGGTACTTACGTCCAGTACCGGGGCCATTGGCCTGGCAGAATACCATGAGGACCATTCTCCTCTCCATTGAGCCACACATTCAGATAGGGGGATCGCACAGCTAGAGGTACAGCTGGAGGTCTTGCGGGCGAAAATGTGGTATCAGCGTCTGCCTGTGAGCCAAGCAAGGCAACCAAAGCCGCCGAAGCGTATTTTGTAAACTTCATGGCGCCTGGTAACCGTGAAATGGTCTGCTGAAGGCCAGGCAAGTAAAATGACGACCAGGGTGTCTCAACCACGCTCTCCGGGAGGAGCTCCCCAGCGGTATTTATAATAGGCACCAACATGGTATGCGATTTCAACAAAACTGGGGGGATTTTTCTAGGCAAAGGAGAAATACTACCAGAATTCCGGCAGAAACTGAATCACAGGCCAGTATACTGACAAATGGAGTGAAGGGAACCGGGGGAAGGGTGGGAAAGGGAGAAGGGGGGGGGGGGGGGGTGGGTGTTGTGCGCGTTGTGCGTTGTGTGTGCTGTGTGTGCATGCGGTAGTGCGACTCAAAGTTGTGGGGACCACGATATTACTCTATCTTGTAGGTTGGAGGTGAATTCCAATACCCGTAGAGATGTATGTATGTATGTCTGCGTATCCAAGCGGGCTGTCCTCGTTTCACCAAGGAAACGTCACAGTACAGATGGATGTTGCCAAGTGAAGAAGCTGCCCGGTAAGTGGATGACACGGTATACTCAACACTGGATTGGTCAAGATCCAAATGAACAGTAAGCTGCAGAAGCAGCGGCAGGAAACAGGTCGATGGTCTGATAAATTGCCCAATCCAACAGAACAGAAAAGAAAGGCACTAAGATGTTGTCCCAACACGGAACGAGGTATAATCGTACTTGGCAATGCTTCGCGCCGGTGAATTCGGTCCCAGGTCTCACCCGCGTTGCTCCAACCCTTGAAGCCGAACCGAAGCAGCGGCCTGCTTGATTGTGCAGCTTGACCAAGGTTAGCCTCGATGAATAAGGTAGACCATTTCAGTAGCAAGAACGACGGGCTATCAAAATGAACCAGACGATTATAGAGAAAGGCAGGACTGGGGCAAAATACAGAAAGTGGTTTATTCGAGTCAGTCCACACAAGTCAGTCCGCATAACAACGTTGCCATGCACAACTCTTTGGTTGCAAGGACTAGGTGAACAACGGTCGTGAGTCGTTGTCAATCAACTTGAGCAGCGAGTTGAATTTTTTTTATTTGCTTAAATTGTTTTCTTCTAATTCTCTTTGGTTTGTTTGACTCTATTCGATTGGCGACAACGATGTGTGGAGGTGCGTGACACAACTCAGTTCCTGCGGAGAGGCGAGGATCCGTTTCCGGCGCCGAGGTGGGATTGAATAGAGGTAGAGTCTCAGGATGCTCTCAGAACTGCGACACCGCGCGTGAAAAGAGAGGGGCGGGAGAGCCAGGGAGGAACGAATATTGCTCGTGCAAGTACGAAGGTTCCCGAGCAGGGCAAGACAAGGCAGGGCAGGGGCATGGCATGGTGCAGAACTCCCTGCACGAGATCAGACTCTGGGGTCGTAAGGACGAAAAGGGGAAGAAAGAGGGGAGAGTAAGGGATGAGAGAATGAGGAGAATGGGGAGAATGGGGAGAATGGGGGGCGAGAGAGGGCGAGATCGACAAAAACGGCCGAACCAACTCAAAAGAGGGCGTCGGGAATCCAAATCCAACGAGGGCCCAAGGCCTGCCGCCTAACAAAGAACGCTGCGGGAGCGCCACGAACGGCATGACATCTGTGGTCATCAGGTTCTGCGAGGTCGACTGCGAGGTTGAACTTGCAGGGTGAAAAAGCGAGGTGAAAAAGCGGGGTGAAAAAGCGAGGTGAAAAAGCGAGGTGAAAAAGCGAGGTGAAAAAGCGAGGTGAAAAAGCGAGGTGAAAAAGCGAGGTCAGGTCAAAACGGCGAGGCCAAAACTAGCACCATTGGGGACAAGATTTGTTGTTTTGTTGGAGTCGGCGCGTGGAGAAGGTGGAGAACATTGAGTGAGCGATGAGGAGTGATTGGCTGTTGAGCTGTTGATGTGGGGGGGGGAGGGCGCAGGTGGGTTGGGAGACACAAGATCAAAAGAGATGGAGATGGAGGCGGGGCCACGGACGAGATTGGGCAGCCTCGGCAGACAAAGGGCCTGGAAACAGACGTGGAAACTTGAAAGAATGAGCAGCAGAGCGGAGACGGGGTTGCATGCATGGCCCGCCCGTTGGATGTCCCTGAAAGCCCTTGTTGGTGGCCCTTGTTGGTGCCCTTGTTGGTGCCCTTGTTGGTGCCCTTTGGACGCGCCCCCTGAATGGCGGCGGCGCTTGGGAGCTCTCCTCGTCCCCTTGTTGGATGCGGCAAGCCAGCCCTGTTGGCCGACGGCGCAGCACGTTGTTCCCGTGGCGCGACAATGCACAGTGGACACACCAACCAGTTACCAGTCACCACACCAGCGTGGACGGAACATGGAACATGAAGCATTGGGACGGCACGTGGACGAGAAACCACCGGGCCATGGCCATGCAGACATCTCCAGTCCATTTGACGAGACCGCGTGATGGTCGGCCTTGCAGCTGACAGAGCGTCATGGAGTCATGGAGCTGAGACCGGAAGTCATGGGAGCGCACCGCATAAGTCCGCCAAGACGTCTTGGGCGCTGGGCTCTGCGCTTGGGGAAGCAGGAGCGAGGGAGCCACTGCGCGATGGGGCCACTGGGCGGTCTGGAGCTTTTCGCCATTTCATGTGCCGGAGAATAAACTGTTTGTCGGCATCTCGATCTCGATTGGCCCACAGCCCCACAGCCCCATGGCCCCATGGCCCCACAAGGCGACCACCACGTCACACACGCAAAAACGGGAGGAGCGACCATGGATAGAGTTATTTTCAGCCAGACGTTTCCACGACATGTCTCTCGATGAGAAAGGCCGCAAGTTGGCAGGTGTCAACGTTGTGCCTGCTTCTCCTTTTTTGCAGACGACCTTTGTCACGCAACGTCTCTGTAGGGTCTGCAGTATGCACCATCAACTTCACTTTCGTTTTTCACCCTACACCTTCATTTGCTCGACGCCTTATCGTTGTCGACGCGCAACAATCATCCTTCGACGCGAAATCGACAATCCACAATCCACAATCCACAATCCACAATCGACACGCGACACGCGACACGCGATCTGCGCCCCATAGCCGAGCTCCCAAACACGCACCGGTCCACCCTCTCGTCGTTTCAGTCCATGAAAGAAGGCCCGCGACCGGCCAATTTTTTGGCCCGTTTTCGATGCCTTCGTTGCTGTGCCTTGGATGCCCTTTTTTGGTTTGTGCGACATAATTCGGCCAACAGTGGCCAACCCCTCGTCCCCTCGGCACATTTCCTATTTCTCCGTATATGCCGTGTACCTCGGGCTCAGGCAGGCAAATCGCACTCCCCTCGTCTTTGCCCAACCCTAAGCTTGCCGGGGGGGGGGGTGGAAGGGTGGCATGAAATGGTCCATATTACATAAAGTGACTCTCGAATCACCTGGACTGCCATGATGGCACTCTGTCAAATAATCCCTCCACCCTTTTCTGCTTCACCGTTTTAGATGACAGTGCGAATGGCGACCAAACAATTGCCAAGAGCAACCTGAAGAGGAAGAGGGAAAAAAAAAAAAAACTAGCAAAAGTTGTTGCAGCCCGTCAAAGTTTGCCTGCGGGGTAAAAGCGAGCGAATCGTCTGATGGATACTGGTTCTGGTTACGAGCCCCTAGGCAAGTGCTTTTTTTTTTTTTTTTTTTTTTTAAGTCGTGCAGTGGCAGTTTATTATACTTTCTCAACATTGGACGCTGATGCAAGGCCCATATGCAAGGTCCAGGTTGGCCCTCTGCCGTCCACGACCCGACCGGGTCAGGGCATTTGTGATAGTCGCCATCGGTGACCCGATGGACGCATTAGGTCGCATTCCGGCCGTGACGGATCTACACTGGACTGATGATGACGCTACGTTGGGCCAAATGCTGTAGTCTGGATTGGTAGATGTGCAGTGCATTTTCATGTGGCCGTTTTGGTCTGCGCGACTTTGCGAATGCCACCCTGACCTGTTCCGTTATGGCCGTGGTCTGTGATTTCCCATTCACTTGCACTTCGTTCATCTTCTCCGTCTCCCTGTCCCTCCCTCCCATCCTTCTCCCTTTTTTATTTCACTCCTCTCTTTCCCCCCTTGAATGTACATGCTGGCTGTCGCTCAATAGGTGACAACTACTCCCAGACGTTATTCGCCCAGTTTCGGAGTTCTGGCGCAAAGAATGCTGGGGCAAACAGACAGGCCTTCCAAGTAGTTACACAGGGTTCATGCGTAGCTTGCCTCGACGCTGGCGGCCGAAATGACGGCTTTCGTTTTTCAAAGGGCCCCTTCAATAGAAACCATCACTCCCTTGCGGCATGTATTTGAGCTCGCCATGATCATTTCCTAGCTCGGCGGTATTCCTGAGGCGTCGTTGGGTCAACCCGACTCGCCTAGGTCACAGCGCGGGGCCCAGAATGCTCGGCCATGATGACGCGCTCGAAGTAAAGGCGCGTGATGGAAAAAAAAAAAAAAAAAAAATTAACCCAAACCCGCACGCAACGTAGACAGCGAGCTCAGAAAGGCAAAACATCTCTGTCCACTTCATCCCATTGTTTTGAACTTGGTGTAGCCGCGCCGTCATCCCAAGTAGGTGGAAGTTGCTCTGCTCACAAGACAAACCATCCACCCGCTCTGCCGATCGAAACCTGGAGTCCCAACATGACCCCAGTTATACCTAGGGTAGGAAGAGAAAAGAAGACCAAAATAAGACTAAAAACAAACAAGACAAAAGAGAGCGTAAAAAACAGACTCATGTGTCTAGGCGTAGCGTTGTACGGTACATATTCTACAAAGAGACATGTCTCAAACCTTTTTCTAAGTGTGCCATGGATATGCTTTTCGCAACAACACCCTTTCGTCAAGCGCACACCATCACAGCAGTCACCAGAGGAAGCGCGCGCTCATCTGGGGTCCCCCTCTCCGTCGGCCAAGACGTCCGGAACATCTGCCCGTCACCGCCTGCTCGTCGGCAATGCACCTAACCTCGTGGGCATTGCCGCAGAGCTTGGGTCGGGAAGAGGGTGGGTGGATGGTCCTTTGCGAGTGGAACGCCGCCGGGCGGTCATTCTAGATGGATGGCCCATGCAGGGGATGAGCTGTTGAAAAGAGACATTCCCGACAGGCTGGAACAGCAGACAAGGCTGCGTGGGTGCCGAGGGGGGATTCCCGCTTGCCATGAGAAGACATGGGTAAGTGGCTGTTTCTGAAGGTTAGTCTGGATACTGCTATGGCATGTCAAGGGCGACGTCAATGTATCATTTTGATGCCCATCATCGCGGACACGATGGATGAGATTCTCAGGAGTAGGTCTTTTTGGTTGCTTTTTTTTGGGGGGGGGGGGGTGTCACAGGGCAGCAGATGCTGCATTTTATCGGGCAGTGTCAACTCCAGCAGGATAGGGTTCCATTATGCTTTCTTTTTCATTTCTTTCTTTGTGTTTTTTTTTTCTTGCTCCATCTGATATCCATGTTCTTGGTTCATTGTTCCTTCGCGATCATGGCGTGCATAATCCCCCGGCGGGAAAACAAGTGGAAAGGGAAGAGGTGTGACATCTAGCAAAAATCGCTGGCATCACGATGCCGCCCATTTGCTCATCACATACATAAAACCAGGGTGGGGGGGGGATATATTCCGGCGTTGGCACATGGACGCGCAGGCGCCGCTCGTTGAACCACATGCCCAAGCACCCCTTGACGTGCCGAAAGAACATTCGAGGAAGGCAAAGAACATGGAAGCATCACACCCTCCATCCACGTCCGATGTCCCTCGTCCCTCGTCCCTTGTCCCGCTTCGCGCTTCACGCTTCACGCTTCACGCTCCATGGACCTCCGGCCCCGCCTTGAACGACGCCCCCCTCTCCCGACATGGCAACGGAGCAGACCAGACGTCACCATCTGGATTGAATCCCTTTGGTAAGCTCATGCCGCGGCTGCATGACCCCCCTCTACTGCGCATGACGTTCCGACAGAAAAATTGGGGAAAAACAAAAAAAAAAACAAATCCTTTTTTTTTTTTCAAAAGAAAAGTGTGCACCACATTACCAGCATGTGACGGGAGTGGACGTGAGAACGAAAGGCCATGTAAGTTCCAGAGGGGAAAATGACACCCCTCGACAAGTCTGGAGGCACAAGAAAGGGAGCTGACTGCTGGACGTGGTCAGAGGTGCTCAGAGGAGGAGACAAACAGAATATTATGGTCATGGAGAATGGAGAATGGAGAATGGACGCTTTTTGTCCCACGCGCGAGGGGGGCCTCATGCGGGCGTCGGTTGACCCTGGCACGCGACCACTGTCGCACACGAGTGTCTGCTGTCAACCAGAGAAGACAAAAAGAAGGGGGAAGAAAAAGAAGAAAAAGGAAAAAGGAAAAAAAAAAAGGAAAAAATAAAGGGAGACAAAAAGAGGGAGAGCGTAGGAATCCACCCCCATCGTGGACGGGCGGGCGCCGCTAAACAAGAGTCAAACTCCAAGATTGCATCTGTAGTGCCCGTCCTTGTTCCCGAGATCAGCGCGTCATGTGCGCGCTGCGATTTAGCTGACATCCGGATGTCTCTTGACAGTCATAAGGTGCCAAAGGGGTCATGAAGCAATCAGGACAAGTGGCAAGGAAAGGGTACTTGGATTTATAGGGGGAACCTCATCATAATGGACGTTTAAACATGTCTAGTGTGGTGTAAGAGGGCATATCACACATGCTGCCGCTATGACGTCACTGAGGACCATGGGAAGTGATGAAGCATTGCGAGCCTTGCCTCATGGACGTACTTCTTACCGTCCTCGCCAAAGCGTGATCACTCAATCGGGGGGTTTGAGGCCTGGTTATAGGAGAAGGTTGGGATCACACGGTTTATTCATCTCGCAAACACGTTTCTATAGTGCATGTCGTATAAAGCGTTTAGGGCTGGCTGCTGGGCGTGTTCTCACTCTAAGACTGCGTTGGTGATTACTGATGAGGGAGTCAAGAATCAAGAGGTCAAGGCCAGACGAGATGGGAACGTGGAAGTCTTGGGTCTGGTGAGTCTGGTGTCGCACAAAAAAGAGATGTGACCACACCGAGGGTGGGCATAGAAGCAGAGTGGGGGCGTGACCCTCCCGCACGCGCAAGCACGTTGGTCCTTCGTTCGTTCGTTCATTCGTGGGAAGGGACCGGGGTAGGAGGTCCGTGCGCGCATGTATTTCCTTTCGGGGATCGAAAAATGCGGGGACGGCGTCTCGTGGTTTTTGGTTGCGGTGGAAGGGAACAGAAGTATTGGGGAACTGGCGGGAAATGACCAATGAGAGATTTGGTCCATGACTGCCATTCTGCCAGAAGTATAGAGATAAAACAAAATAAAATAGGAAATAATAAAATGAAATATGTTAAAGTAAGATAAAATAAGATAAAATAAATTAAAATAAAATACTATAGAATAGAATAAAATAAAATAGAATAAAATAAAATATAATTAAATAAATTTAAATAAAACAAAAGAAAATTAAAAATAAAATTAAAATAAATAAAATAAATAAATGAAAATAAAATAAATGAAAATAAAATAAATAAAAATAAATGAAAATACATGAATGAAAATAAATGAAAATAAAATAAATAAAAATAAATGAAAATACATGAATGAAAATAAATGAAAATACATGAATGAAATCTCATAGAGCACGCTGCCCATAGTTCCTAAACCCAGAAAAGCCAATACAGGGATTGGAATTCAAAATAAAACAAATCATCAAATTGTTTCTCTTCATGTACCGCCTGCATCGAGAATGGTCTAACTAGAAGTCCTCGGTGCTATTTGCTCATCTGCGGATCTACAGGGCAGCAGGCATCCGGGTTGATGCGCCACATGGAGGCAGAAACAGAGACATCACTCTGAGACACAGTCCTGCACATCGGGCTGCGTCAAATGTGCCGTCCTACCTTTCTTGTCGGCGCTGTGGCTGGTGGCATGGAAACGACATGTGCATACCGTGGATTGATCAAGGCGGTGGACAGTCAACAGTCGGACTGTGTTGCTTTTTCTCGTTCAATGTACCATGCACCCCGTGTTTTTTTTTACAGAGGGTTGTGCAGTAACTAGGTTGAGCTTGCCTGGTGATGTCGCGTAGCGTAATGCCACCTCTGGTTATAGAGTACTTCTGAAAAGTATAACAAGTAATATTCGGAAAAAAAGAAAAAAACTCTTTTTAGGTAGGCAGTGCTAATCGCGTTTAGTGGCGAATATGACGCGTGTAACATCTTCCGGGGGCCGTGCTGTATCTTTTAGGCCGCTCTGGGTACGATAGGGTTGGCGGAAATCTCACGATGTGCGGGCGGGTCGGTTCGTGTAGATTCAGCCTAGGTACCTGATCCTTGGGCTGTCAGAATATAGTATCGGCAGAATGGAACAGGCACAGCCGCATCTACTAGAGCTGTTGGCATCCCAGGCGCGGGGGGGCGGCGATGAAGCCACTGCTGTCATGGTACCCCTCCCCGTTTTTGTAAAGATGGGCTCTTGCGCTACAATATGAAGCAGTATAGTATCTTCTTGTAGTTGTGTAGATTAAGTGTCTTTTCCCTCATCCCTCTGACAATGTATAATTGCAACTATCTCATCTCTTTCGCCACTCCTCTTTCTCTCCTTCACCCATGCAACAAGTTCTTAAAGCATGCTTGGAAAATATCACCCACAAGCGGTGAAAGAAACGGGGGTAGGTACGAAGGTATGACCTTCTTGGCGTCAAATACATGGGTGTCTTGTTTTCATAGTATACAGCAGGAGTGTATTCCTTTGGCAGCGCCAAGGCCAAAGAGGTCACCGCATCCCCATCTGCACCAATACTGCCGAATTACCTCTAATCCCTCACCAGAATTATATCATGGAATATATTTTCAAGTAGTCCTAGAAACTTCAAGTACCTCCATAAATATATAGCCTCAGCGAAACACAGAGTATATAGTACCTGGCTGAGTTATCATTGGCTCACCAGCGCTTTCGTGACCTGGCTGGCGCCTTACCGCAGTCAAAGGGATACTGGAGCTGCGGCCATGCTTGTCTGCCTTTGCGCACAATCGTCTCGAAAGTTAACCACAGCTGCGCTATTCTTGTGAAAGATGGACAGATTCTGGCGTTTGGGAATCATCAATCAGTAGGCATGTTCGATAGATCGTGGGAAAAATCGTTCGTTCAACAACCTATGGAATCTAAAAAAAAAGGGCGTTACCTCTCTTTACAGTAAAGTGACCCAAGAGAAAAGGCAGCTACGTGATCCCCCTCCGTGGCCATTTTGTGTCCAGCAACGGGATTGCGGCTCATCGTGGACCCGTACGGGATCTAGTACCCCGGTTCGAGTGACGAGCATGCGATCCCTTCGGTTGTAGTAAGGCGCCAACTAGGTCACGAAAGCGCTGGTGAGCTAATAATAACTAAGCGAATTACTGCATACTCTAGGTTTTATAAAGGGATAGGGTACAACAAGGGTGCTCCTAACTTCTTTTTCTACTTAAAAATATAGTATACACTATACTTTTAGTAGGTACTTGGAAGTACCTAGTCTGTATCGGTGCCGATGGATGCCGTGACCTCTTTGGCGCCCTACCGCGCCCAAAGGGATGCCTAGACCAAGTGCTTTCTCGGCAAGTAGCTCGGGTGTAAAACATTTGGTACTCGAGCCATGGTGCCCGTTCAAAGTCCACGCATATTCCCTTGGGTGTGGTAAGGCGCCGAAGAAATCACACACTCCACCCCTGCGCCTCCATATAGACTAGATACTTATGGCCAGCCCTTTGCTGTATGGGCATCATAATGTAATTCTAAGCAGTAATTCAACTGCCTGGTACTTTTGTGTAGCCAATTTTGTCAAATATTTCTCAGTATATAGTGCTTGGCTTAAATGTGTTCGGTCCACTGGCGCTTTCGTGACCAGTTCCGCGCCTTGACACACACTCAAGGGGATGACGTTTGTAGACCCGGCTCTTTCTTTATCAACATAAAAGTATTGTTTTACATTTATATCTATCCCACGTATCTACGGGCTGCAGAAGAGCTATACAGAATGGTAGGACACATGTTGTCAAGACGGTGTGGGAGGTACGAGTAGAGGGAAGACCAAGACATAGGTGGTGAGCGGCGATGCCACGGCAAGGGAGATAGTGCTTAAAGGTATGCATCTCTGGCCTCAGGCTTTGTCGTATATTTGTGCTCTCCCCTTTCCCGCTGCCTCCAGCCCGCTACTTGATAGCAGGTAGAGACCTATCCTCGTGGTTCCTGGCCGACAGCCAGCGGGCGCGTCGGCCGTGGACATGACACATGGTAACAAGCAGACAACGTTTTTGCCATAGCGAACAATACATGCTCTGGTAAAGCTCTCTGCGGCCAAGGGGAATGCACGATTGATCGAATCCTAGAAATAAGATACATTTTGCACATAGACGGCCACGCAGGAATTATAGTCAAACGACAAGAAAAGAGTTAAAGGCGCTAGAGGACACCGTATTAGGCAGTACATCATGATTTCTAGTCGAGCAACGACGGGGAAGAAAAGATGAAGATGGGGAAACATGATGTTACCATGAACGATATTTCAAACGTAAAGGCCATTATTTCAAGGTTTAAGCGATGGGCTTCACGCTGCGTTTCTTTCTTCTACTAGGTTCTTATGGCTACCCGATCGGCATCATAGAAGCAGGCAACGCGTCGGACTCCTTGATCAAAAAAATAGCCTCCTTCTATAAGTATATATACATATATATATGTATATATATATGTATATTTCGTTGTTTTTTACCTTCTTTTCTAGCTGCTAGTGTTTCTTCTAGAGCGCTGCCGTGAGCAGCGAACACCCCGCCTTTCTTCTTAGGGCAAAGTCTTTTAATTCAACATTGCTTCTGCACTCTATATCACAATACATTAGAGCTCCATGAACCAGGTACCAAAGAGTATTGTTTTCCAAGGAAAATAATATTCAAAGATTATAACAGTCTCTGCATGATAGCCTTACCTTAAAGATATTAAGCGGGAAGCTGCGCTGCTAAGTAAATTAGCTGTCCTTGCGCACAATGAATGTTGTCGGTCCGTCGGCCAAAGCGCCGCTTCGCCTGATGAAAAGTCAATAGGACGATAAGAACTAGATACGACCATACGGACTGGGCAAGACCGTAAGAGCAAGATACGACTATTAAATCACAAGTTACCACATGGTAAAAATAAAAATGGTCATGAAATTATAGCACACTACAGAAATATTACAAACAATAATGTAGAATCCTAGAAGAATCAAGGATTACAGTGACGAGCCGACACTTGTTAGAAACCTCAAAGTGCCGTTACAAGGGCTTCATCCCTCTGGTGCCTGGGATGCTACATCCACGTACCAATCCACTTCGTCCACCACTAAGAATATCTGCATAAAAGGTACTTGTCTCCCCGCACTAATATTTAGTGTAGTAGAAGTCCTCGCAGTATTTCAGGCTATAAAAATAACATCTATCCATGATATAAAGATTTGGAAGACAACGTTCCGAAAGATAGCTTCAGATCGCGGAGGGCACGAAGGGGATAGACATGGTTGATATGCATATACTAAAATCGAATAATAACAATATAATAATAAATAAACACTTTAGTAATAAGAATATTCTAGTATTTATTCTAAACAACTATTTTTTATTGTATGTTAATAGCTAGGCTCGTAGGGTCCAGTAAGAAAAGTCAGTGGCAATACTTTCAGATGGTTAAAAACTCAATGATTACTATAAACTACAACCACTTGACCCATATGTTCCCCATCTTAGCCCCCTCTTCTGAACACCGAACCAACCCCCCCCCCATTGGATCCCACGAGGCGTATCTACTGGAAACCCTCGGGAGAGCGACTGCATCGTTTGTTGCTACAGATGCAGCCTGGTGATGCGGAGAGAAGGCCAAGCTTCTGCAAGATCAGAACTGCGGAAACTAGGTGGTGTTATTGCGATATTCTGGGTTTCTTTAGGGACGAGTCCTCCATCTTTGTGCGCAGACGGCGTCTATGGACGGACTTTTGGCATATATCAAGGTGTCCAGGATGAAAGGCCTAATGGAAAAGCCGGAGAGGGTGTGGTTCGCGTCTACAGCCTCGTTTTGGGCAAGATGGCAAGTACTTTGCAGGATAGAAAACTGGATGTCGAGATGAAAGATTATACCGAGGTAGATGTAGTGCTCACATGGGAGAACTATCTCACGCTAGGCGTGGATGGAGAGATATTATATACAAAGTGACGAGCGGCTCACGTGTAGGAGATACCGCAGTCCAAGTATAGACAAAGTGCTTCCTTCCACAGAACAATACACAAAATTTGACCATGTTATCCACACTTCTGCCATCGGCTGGATGCATGCCCCTTTGTGGTGATGCCACCCAAGCATAATAGACGCGATGGGCATGACCGTCATCCATGGTTACTTGATCGCAGAAGGTCAGACATCTGACTGCGTCGACTGGTCATCCGCGTTCATCGTATTTCTCTTGCACAAGGTTGATGTGTCAGCCTCGATTGCTTCCCAATGCGTTCGCCATTGTGGAGTATTTCAATAGAGCTGCCATACTTGGGCGCGTATTCTCGCACATCCATTGCCTCATCATGTTCCCACAGCGCGCCGCATTGTCATGCTTGTCTCTGCAAAAATACCGTATGAGTTCTTGAAAGAGGAAGGGGGGGATTCGCAGGGGTATTTTCGTGATTCTTTACATAAATCAGGCAACCATCGCCCACAGGTGGACTTTACAATTACCGATATCACAAATCTCTTTTGCTTCAACGCAGCTTGAAGCAATGCATATTTATACATGTACATCTGTGATTGGCGGGCCATCTTCTAAATTGGGCCTGACGCTTGTATTGTCTTTTTTCTTTGATTTTTTTTTTTTATTCTTTCACATTTTTTTTTTTCATACAGGAGACTTGGCCGACTGGGCAATGCACTCGGTCATGGACCCAGCCACTGACTCGGACTCTTCACACAAGCCCGTCTGGCTGTGAGTGGACGACTCATCCATGGTACTTTCCATGGGCTTCTTGTAGTCGTTCATGGTTGGCATTGTGAGTCCAGAGCACAGCGGCGGCTTCACGGCCCTCACTTTGGGCAGACGTGCCATATTCTGAGAGTGGACGCGGTCGCCGCCAAATGTTCGAGGCGCAATGCGAATCAGGATGAGACGTATGGTCGGCAGCGACGTGCAAATGAAGCCGGTGCAGACCTCGATGGCGGACCACCAGATGACGTTCCAGTCATCGAACGTGGGATTGGTGGTGTTTTGGTAGGTCTTCATGCTGTTGAGGCGCAGGATGGAAATAATGGTGGCGCTGGCAAGATGTGAGTTGAAGGGCATCACCGGGCAAGGGGGACAAGAGGCAAAGGAGATTTCCCCTGCAAAAAAAAAAAAAAAAAAAGGGAAGAGCAGACGAGGACGGAGGCGGATGACTTACAGTGCGCCGGTCAAGAACATCAGGATGATGCCAATCTTCTTCTTGATGTGCAGATTCAATTTGCTCACCTGGGTGAGCGGCAGGGCTATGAGCCACAAATCCGAAGCGACAGTCAGAGAAGACATGATCCAACCTGCGGTGTTGTAGTCGCCGCATGTGCCCTGGGGTAAGGGCCGAGAAGTCAAGTCGAACTTGTTCCACGTAAAATCAAAAGGCGAACAAGCGAATAAGAAGCCCAAGGAAAAGGTTATGCAGACGAGAACGTGATAACACACGGTGACCCAGAGGAGGCGACGCACGGTGACGCCAGGGAAGATGTTGAGATAGAAGAAGCAGAGACTTAGTTTGATCTGGGTCATGATGATGTTGTAGAGGAACGAGACGGCATAGAAAAGGTTGCCAAAAATCAGAATATCCTTGTCCGGTACGCCCCATACGTCGTTGCCGACGCCGTGCTTGGAAAGTCCCAAGACCACCAAGCCCATGAGGGTGGTGCCGGTTGGTATGGCACTCATGATGGTCCAATCGTCCTTGTCGAGGCGCTGTTTGGAGGTGAGATATCTCTTGAATAGGATGCGGGATACAATACAAAAGCCGGTGGTGACGCCAAGGACGCAGACGATGATGTTGAGTTTGGCTCCGTGTTCTCGAACGGGGACGTTGCAGGCGAGATTTGAGTATTTTCGGCTGTCTGAAATGAGGCGTGCATGGTCAGCTTTGTTGCTTTCTTTTCTTTCGCTGCATTTGCCCATTGTTTCTTCTGTTTCCTTTGATTCCTTTCACTTCTTCCGCAGCCCTTTCGTCCAGGGAGGGGTTCAAGAGTTGGTGCATACAAAAGCCTTCTGGAAACGAACAACTATTTCGCACACAGGCATCCATGGTATCCAAGATAGTGGTCTGGCAAACGCAGGCGAGATCGGTGAGGGAAGAACATAATGGCTGGAGGCAGTTTCTCTGGAAAGGAGCCAAATGTCAGCCAAATTTCGTAGACTTGATCTTCTTCCCGTGATACAGGATGAAGGAAAACAACTCACGGCGCACAGAGGCAGTGTTGTCAGTTCTATAGGCGCCTCCATCGTGACTGACGGGCGTCGGGATCGTCTCAAAATAGGCAAAGCACACGCGTTTCCGGCGTGGAATTTATTGCAGTTCAGTTTGGTGGTTGTGGTGGTGATGACGGGACTGAGGTAAGACTATCTCATCCGTGCAGTACAATGAAAATCCGAAATGATGTCAGTGAGAAGAAGCGACAGAGAACAAACGGCGGGAAGGAGTCTCAACGGCAAACGTGGGTGGGTTACGGGGATACAAATATGAAAGACGGTCCAGCCATGAGTAGAAGGACTGGGGGACACAGCGACACGGCGACACAGCCGAGCAGGATCGGGATGATGGTTGCGGCTACACATCGGAGTCGCAAACTCGCTGACTCGTAGACTCGCAGACTAACAAAGTAAGAAACTAACAGCCGCCGCACGGAGGCGCCATCGTCTCTTCGAAAATGTTTCAATCATGAACCATGTCGACGTGGTCCTTGTTAGCGGCGACTGGGTAGGCGAAGGGAACAGTGGGGGGGTGGGGTGGGGGCGGCAAGAGACTCAGAACCTATCGGGCCAATCATTGCCCTCTGCCGGTCCCCGGGGACAGCAGGGAGCCCCACCAGCCCATCGCGGCCGGGTCCCTCCTTCCCTCCCTTGTCGGTTGTGGTCTGGCTGGTGGTCGCCGATGGGAAGGGCGACGCCGAAAGAAGAAAAGAAAATCGAATCGTCACAGAGCGGCACGTGACGAATCGATACAGAATGCTTGAATGAATGACTGAATGGATGGATGGATGGATGGATATTGACAAGCAACCGGCAAAACGAATCTGGTCAAGGACTCATCATTGGAAAGGCACCAGATATGACGTGGAGGGAAAAAAAGACGCCCCCGGTCTGGTGGAATCCGATAGACAGGCAAGAGCAGGCAGGCAGCGGTGGGTGGCCAGGGGTAAGCGGGAAGGAACGAACATGGAGTGCACGCGGAGATGGTCTTGCACCGCCGGGTCCTCCCTACGCCAAAGCGGACTTGTAGACTCACCTCGACTGGCCGCGGTAGCAGGTACCGAAAAGCCGGTACCAGAGCGTGGCCTGAGGGTGGGGGGCTCTATTTCTCTCCGTTTCTCTCCGTTTCTCTTTCTCTTTTCTTTCTGTGTTTCTTTCTTGTTGTTTTTTTTTTTCCTTTTTTTTCCTTTTTTTTTCCTTTTCCCCAAACCACTTCCGTGCTAGCGCAAGGCCGTCCGTCTTGTCGTGCCAAACGGGCGCTGCTAGCCACCAAACTACGACTGCGCACGATGCGTCCGGCGTGCGCCAAGAGGCGTCGACTCTGCAGCGTCCTCGAGCTTGGACCGCGGAAATGCACGGGCCGCGGATGATGTACATGTACATACATACACATATATGCTTACATACGCGCACATGTACACGCCTGGAAAGGGAGACCAGCAGAGGTTTTTTTTTGCTGCGGCGATCGGAGGCGAAGCTCAAAACCATTTGATGTCTCTAAGACGGGCAAGTGCCCATCCATGATGTCCATGATGGCCGGGACCAGGATTCCTCGGCAGTCGATGCAGCACCACACAAGGATGTGTCGATGAAGATGGATGATGGATGTCCATGCCTGGGCTTGTCCCCTGTTGTCCCGTCGGCTGTCGCTTCACCCCTGCTCCTCCTTTTCGATAACATCAATCAATAGATCTCAAGACGAATTACTGTGCTTTGTATTTTTGGCACGTCTTCTCCAAGCCCGCCAAGCAGCCCCGAGCACCGACCTGTCTTGCTTTCCGGCGACAATCAACCCCTTGACCCGACGGATTGGGTAATCCCTGCCACCCCGTTCCTGAATCGTCTGGGTTGGCGTTGGCGTTCTGGGATCAAGTATTGGATGGGATTTCTACGCCAGAACCGGCAAGATGAAAAGATGGACGAGAAAATGACAATAAGACATATAAACAACAATTGGGAAAAAAAAAGGGGCCGGCCCATAACAACGTGACAAGAGAAAAGGAAAGACGAAATAAGCTATAAGCTCTACGCAAATTACCGTGAGCACACGCAACGCCGTTGCTATACAGGCGCTATTTTGGATCAGGCCAGACAGAAAAAGGGAAAAGATGGTAGCCAGCGCCCGTCACGCGTATACGGGGTCGCCGGTGTTTGTGTTCATCTTTTTTTTCCCTCCCTTACCCAGAACAATACCCATTGTACAGGTTTATATTGCAGTTTCGGTCATCTGGCGTAAACTTGTTTTAGTTGAGTCTTTTTTTTTTTTTTTTTTAATTTTTTTCTTTTCTCCTTTCTCTTTCTTTCATTCTTCCTCTTCTTTTTTTCTGGCGACCTCTTGTCTTCCGGCTCGATGAGTGCATGACGTGGCTATTCCTTTCCTCCGGCGTCGGCGTCACAGCTGAAGTGGCCGCAGAAAACGGTACAGAAAGAAAGAAAAGAAAAAGAAAAAAAAAATGACAAGGAGAAAATGCCCCAATAGTGAATTCGTATTCTCGAATCTGCCACAATTTCACGACGCCTGGTGCGGTGCAACATTTGTCAGATTGACACTCCGTCGGGAGCATGGGAAACGGTAGCGCCGTGGGTGACATGCCAGCCACGTGTCTGGACTTTTCTTCACCCTAACTTGTCTACCTTGACCTACCCAGCTCGGTCAAGTACGTTTGGATCGATCGACCCTCCCAGGCCCGTACCTGGAGCCAAAATGGCCAACGGTCTGGTTGCGGTGTCTGGGTCTGGCCTGCGTGTGGGTGTGGGTGTGGGTGGCCATCAGCGAAACAAAACAGACAAATCCATGAAAACGCCATGTCAGCACTATAGCTCGAGCCCACACCGGAATATTCAACATGGCACGGTTCACTGAAGTTTGGTGCCCCGTCAAGGCGTCTTGGAGTTGCGTGTGCGTCCATGTCTCTCTGGCTGCTTGCGTCTGCGTGTCGAGTTTGTTGCCGCCCACGCCCGCGCGCACTCCCGTCCGCTTTGTTCCTTCGTTTTTTGGCCCAAGGGAGCGGTAACGAAGCGGGGCAGAGTGCCTTTCCATGGGGAACGGATATCAGATATAAATGTACAAATGTATGAATATGAATATATGAGGACATGTAGTGCTATGTGCAGTGACGTGACAATTTATTGTGAATAACCGGATATGGCAACCTGTTCAATTCAACATGCTGGAAATATCAAGACATTTAGATCCATATATTCTGATGTAGAGATATTATATCCCGAACAAGGCTGCTATATAAAAATACCAATAATCTTATTACCCCCTGGTCTATCAGCATCGCGACTGGATTCACTTGGAAAGTCCAATCGCGACATCCTTTGGACGGATCAAAAAGGATTTCCAAGCCACCACCGTACATGGCAACGCACATAGCTGTAGGTTGAACACACCAAGACCCCTTCCATTGTCTGTGCGGCACCGGATATACGGTCCAACGCACCCCGTGAATGTGGTATAATGATGTCTTTTCTTTGAAGCCATTTGTTTCAACCATCCGCGCAGCCCCCCTGGTGCTGCCGATCGGGTTGGTCTCCGACATGGAAGGATCAAAGAGGAAGACGGATGCACTGACTCCTGAGTGTTTATCACCTCATGGTGTGCGTTGGTGGAGAGGTTGTATTCGATATGCCAAGCTGAAGGGATGCGTGTTCAGCAGATGGTGGGGTATCTAGGTATATACATCTATCAAAATCAAGACCGCTCGTCCTCCGTCTCCATCAAATGCGACGGCAACAACGCCGTCGTCAGCACACACCCGAGCGACATCCCGCCCGCCAGATACAGCACGGCATTGACATCTCCGTGCCCGTCGTTCCCGCCCGTCGACTGCCCGTACAGGTGCTGCGCGATCAGGGGACTCACTATGCCAAACAGCCGGCCCCAGAAGCTGGCCACGCCGCAGGCCGTGCCGCGCACCGGCGCCGGGAAGGCCTCGGGCGTCCAGCCGTACAGCACGGCGTTGAACATGGACTGGAAAAAGTACTCGAGCGCAAAGAGGCCCTCGCGCTTGGCAATGGTGTCGGCCTTGGAGAGCAGGATGATGGACATGCCCATCAGGCCCGACGAGAGCACCATGGTCCACTTGCGGCCGAAGTCGGGGATGCGTCCGACAAAGGCCCCGAGGAGGACGCCAATCATGCCGGGCGCGTAGGTGTAGATGTAGGCGGCGTAGGTGAAGGAGAGGCTTACGTGGGCGGCGCCGTTTTTGAGGGCGAGGATGCGGGGGAGGTAGAAGCCTGAGGGGAGGTCAGCATGACTATATATTTGTGTGTGTGTGTGTGTGTGTAGACTCGGGGAAAGCGGTTCGCAAGACCAATGGATTCAGCAGAAATGCCGTTGTGAAAACATACCGGCGACGGTGAATCCCGAAAAGTCGAGAATATACGTAAGCCACACCAAGAGAGTTAGGCGCGTCATTTGTACGCCACCAAACAGCAGCTTATATCTCCGCAGCCAGCGCCAAAACTCGGACGACTTCTTCTCCAGCAGCGACACCCTCTTCTGTCCCGGGATGAGCGAGTCCGACGAAGAGGCCACCTCCTCGCCCTCGGAATCCACATCTCGTCCCAGCGCCTGGAGATGCTCCACCGTCAGCCGACACTGCTGCTTGTTGACCTCGGCCATGTGCTGCATCACCTCGATGGCCTGCGCGTCCTGGCCCTTGTACAGGAGAAACTTGGGCGTCTCGCGGAACGTGAAGACGGCGAAGCGCAGGAAGAAGACGGCAAAGGACAGCGCGCCCAGCGTGTAGAGCAGGTACCGCCAGCCCATGTTGTCGGATCGGCGACAGCAGGGCACATCTCCGGCCGTGGTTCGGCAGGACGGGAGGGGGTCCTGTTCGGAGAAGTTGGGCGAGCACGAGTAGACGGGGATGAAGCCAAAGGCTAAGGCGCTGCAGACGACGACGCCGAGGGGCTGGAAGATGGACAGGCAGGCGATGAGAAAGCGACGGTTCTAGAAAAGGAGAGAAAGACTGTGAGCAAACTTTTTCACGGGGAAATCTGTGATGAGGTACGGCG
>AFRA01000202.1:0-41755 GCA_000223055.1 Claviceps fusiformis PRL 1980
CAAAAAAAAAAAAAAAAAAAAAAACAAAAAAAAAAAAAAAAAAAAAAAAAAAAAAAAAAAAAAAAACCAAAAAAGAAAACTCACAAGCGTCATGGCATTCAAGATCTGCTGCATCAGGATTGCAAGAGGCTGCACGCCCTTTATTTGTTTCAGCTCATTGGCACCGTATCGGACCAGTCTCTCTCAGCCGCATCGGCTGCAGACAATCCCTGCGAGGCATCAGCATCGAGCTCTCGCAGAACCTCCTCCCATGACAGGCCGTGTGCGGGACGTGACAAGGGCTTGTTGGATTGACCAGATGTGTGCCCGGCCAATGGATGCTTCTGCTGCTGCTGCTGCTGCTGCTGCTGATACCGGGAAGCCCGTTTGTCCATGGCGGGCAGAATCTAGCGGCGATAAAGATGGATTACAACTAGAGGAACGAGCAAGACGGGAAAATGGAGACGAAGCAAAAATGATAAGCAAAGACAACTTGGATATCCAGAAATAACGTCAACTTATATCTCCTCGACCCCGTTGGGCGCCCGCATGGGACCATCTTGGTCGAGCACTACGTTTACTTCCCAAAGTAGTCATTGAATATCATGTCCATCCACAGTCATACTCGTGACCAGAGCGGCAGACAACGACAAGGGTCGCCGTTTCGCCCTTTGCCCCCCCCTTTTCCTGTTTGACAGCCGCGGCCCGCGAGCATGGGGTCGGCATAAGAATTGGCGGTCCTCCCCCCCCCGGGACATGCGGGCGCCTTCGGGGATTTTTTTCCCGGCAGGGGTCTTGATGCTCAGAGTCCACCAGAGTGCATCGATGGCTGTATCTTGTCATTGTCAACGAGTCCTCCCTGCGACGCGGGCAGACGGGGTGGCTGCGTCCGCTAATCTCCATGTGGAAGCTAAAGCACAAGTTGGGGGGGGGGGGAAACATGAAGCCATGTGGGCGCTGTAGGTGAGTCCAGCAGGGATAAGAAAGAATCAGATATCAGAAAAAAAGAAAAAGAAGACGGAAAAGAAGTTCCGCGTTCGAGAGTTTAAATGCATGCGGGACATGGAGTTCTGAATCTCTGAGGGACGAGCGGGTGACGATCAAGGTAAAGAGGAACCAAGAGGCCCCCAGCAGCCCACCGCGTCTTTGTTGACGTGATTGTTCTGGCTGTCGACTCTGGCGTGTGTGTTTTGCATGGCTCGTTGCACTTGGGTGAATCGTTGGGCTCGTCGAGTACGGGACGAGTCGACGACGGATCGGGATGGCGGCTTTCTATTCAAAGTGTGGCGACTATAGATGCTGCTTAAACAAGCTCAGCAAGACTTCATTGACAGCGTCTTATGAGTAAATGGTCAGGCCGGGTCGGTGTCAAGGCGTTTACCTCCAAGACTTGTCTCTTTCGGCGCTCGCGAAACATGTTGGTTTGCCGCACGACGTGTGTCCGGCCACTCAAGTCCTCGACCTGGGCCGGACCGAGCAACTCGGGCAAAAGGAGGACATGCTCGAGAGAACCTCATCCCCACGGGCCACGAGACAATACGTACTAGCGCGATCCCCGACAATGCCGACAAGACTACACAACCATGTCCTCATCCACATTTCCTTTACCGCTGATTGGAAGCTACCATTCCTCCTCCAATAAGTCATGGTATAAGGAGGTATAAGTGTGGATAGGTACCGAAATGCTCGACCTTTTGCGGAACCAACTGCATATTCGATGGAGAAAGAGTGGAGTCCATTTACACTATATATATCCTTAGTCTACGGCTCAAGGGTTTCCTCTCTCTACCAATCGTCTCCCATATACCACGCCGGAGTGGACGGACAACCCCTGACAGCATGTTTCGCGTACCCGACTTGTTACTAGCTGGGAGAAGTAGTACTAATAGGCTAAAAGTAGAGGGATTCAGCAGGATCGAATAGGCTGGGGTATTTCGTTTTTTACACCAATGTGTAAAGTGTGAAAGCGAACAGATCTGTAGCTGAGGGAGGGGTGTTTGTTTTCTACATGAAGCCATCTTCTTCTCTCTCTCTTGTTTGACCCTTTGGGAACCAAGTTTTTCTTCTTTACATACACGGCACACGACCCTCCCACGCGCCCAACACCACAAAGACAACAACAACAACAACAAAAAGACATCCCAACCACTCCATCACGGTGCACTTCTCCACCATCACTGCGCTGGCCACCATTGCCATCTCCGCCGGACAGACACTGGCCCAGCTTCCCCCCAGCTGCAACCAGGTCTTCAACATCGGCAATCTCACCCCTCCCCAGGTCTGCGATAACCGCAAGGACCCCTCGGTCTATGTTTGCGCTGATGGCACAACTGTCCAGCGCGACGTAGACGTGTTCAACGTGAACACTGGATCCAGCGGCAACTTTGTCAGTCTCGTTTGCAAGGACGACAAAAGACACACCATGTCCCAATGCGCGCCCAATGTCTCAGGAGCGTTGATCATGTCTGGTTGCAAGGACGTCATCGTCCAGGTCCAGCACTCTCGATAAGGCGTCATACCGACAAGTCGATCTGGAGGGGGGCGGCATGTTGAGATGGAGGAGGGGGCTTGTTGCTTTTTTGCCATCCCCTTGGGTGCCGAGAAGGCTACCCCTTTGAACAAACCCACGTTTCGTCGATGGGATGGGTCGGTGGTGTAGCTTTACGCTACCTACGGTAACCTTCTAAAACAGAATGGCGTAAATCACTATATAATGCATTGAGGATGAGACTAGCAAATGAGAAAACGAATTCTATTGCGCAGGAGCTATGAGAGCTATAAGCATCGCGGAGCCCAGGCAGCGTGCGTGACATGATGCGAATAAACATCGGCCGGTGATGCAGATAACTTCAAGTATCGGGAAGACGAATATGGACGTGGAAGTATGAAACGCCAAGTATCTCTAATATCGGTATAACAAGTCAGCCTTGCTTGCACAAAGGGTGTGATGCCCGAAACCGAACCAACCTTGCTAGCATGCAAGTACAAAGTGGGATGCACATATTTCGATCCAACACTTGATCCAAAGCCATGACAAGGTTTTTCATATACTCTTAGCGTGAGGGCCTCACGAGTGAAAGCCAGAGCGCAGGCCGCCCAGCTCGCTAGTGCCGGGTTGCTTTGCCCAACAGTTATGACGGCAACACGTGCATGAGCTCTCATCATCTCATCTCTGCAATCCGTCGTGGCTTATCGATTGGTCATGCTTGACTCTGACGAAATCAGATTGAGAACCAAAATAAAAAAATAAAAATAAATAAATAAATTGAAGGCGGATTGAGTCGACATAGAGAGATGCAGCGTGGAGCAAAATCGCGCTTCACGAACGGGGAGGACACAACCTGACGGCCCGTGGAATTGCCATTTGACCCATCGCCCAGCTCTGTGCTCCCTTGGCCACCGAGATACTACCTACAAGAGTAATTACAACAATAATGACATGTTTACTACTTCCATGTAGGGACTTGCTACGTGGGAAGGCGTGAAACTAGATTCACCCAAGTCGCAGTCCAACGTGCCGTATGTCCTGTATACAAGAACAAGAGACGTATCTGTGGGGTGTGTTTTTTTGTTTGTCTTTTCGGGGGAGAAACGAAATGGATATTCGTAAGGGAATTCAGGTACTGCGGAGTGCTGGGTAGTTAGTTGTATATGTACATGTTCTAAGTTGGCCAGCCTCCGCGGTAGTAGGATCTGTATTCACCGCTTCTATACGCTAATTCCGCGCCAGAATCTTCATTTCTTCCTTCCCTCTTTTTTCTTCTTTTTCCTTGGTTGGTCTCTTCTGCTGACAAAATATGCTCATTTCAGCATCTCTGCTACTTCCGAAGGTGTTGTAGGAACTTTTTTGTTTTCCTTTCTTTTGTTCTTTCTTTCCCCGCAAATGTGGAATCGAAACCTGGGCCTGTCACTGCCGGCAAGCGGACACAAGAACGGGGAGTTGAGGGACGGGGAGATTGAAGAAACCAGGCTGGGTGAAAAGAATACATGAATAAAAGCCTACTCCTATCCCCCCCCCCCCCCAACTCCTACTCTAACCCTATTTAGGCACGAAATAGACAAGCCTGATTTGACCGTTGCAGGGCATATCAATCGAGCCCCAGACTGTAGCAGGACACAGGAACTGGACCGATAACTCGTGATCGCAGTAGAAATACACGGCCAGAGGCTGGCTTCCCGTGTGCATGGTAAATTTTGAGCCGTCTTGATAGACCAAGGTGCCGGAATTACTGCAGGACCACCTATTCCGGCCTGCAGATTCGCACCAGCCGCTGGCCGAAAATTTGTCGTTGTAGTTTGCTACATTGATGGCTTCGCACTGAGCGGCAGCAAGTGCTTGTCCGGCAAACATGGCCATGGCAGCCAGGATGGCGGATGGAGAGAACTGCATTGTGACGGGGCTTGTTTGGGCTGTTTTGGCTGGGGTGTTGTATGTGCTGGTTTGGATGGGTCTGTGTTGGTTATGTTTGGTTTCTTCAAAGAGCGGGGGAAACGAGATGGATATTTGTAGAAGGATTCGGTGTCGAAGAAGAGTGCGGCGTAGTTTACTTGTTGGTTCGCGTGTCCCGTTGATGCCGAGGAGGCTACCCCGTGGGACTCATCCATGTGTACAGTGTAATCCTGGAATGGTTCTTCAGATCTACGCTCAGGGGGGGGGGGGGTAATCAGGCCATTTAGCGTTGCTTTGGAAGTTCCAATCGTAGCGAGGGTACATAGTATACTCCATCTATTACTATACGCGAAAGGTACGTTCAAAAGGCATCGTGACCTCCATTTCCTCCCCTACTAGCAGCTGCAGTCATCACCACGTGCTCTTGGCTGCGAAGGTGAGGGGCTTGTTCCTCTCTGAATCATTCAAAGAGTGCATTATATTTCTTCCATCCCTGATTCCCTCTGGGAACAACCTTTTTTTATGTACAAGTGTGGATAGGTACGGACTACAGAAGGAGTAGCCTTGCAATGTCTCGGCACCAACGGCATATGCAAGGAGGATCCGCGTTCATCGTTCTTATCCGCCAATCCTTCCGCCCTAAAACCCTGATTCCCCTCTTTTGTTTTTTGTCTTGGGTCTCCTCCACCGGCAAAATAGGCCCATCGAAGCATCTCCGGTGCTTCCGACGGTTTTTGTGGGAACTTCTTTTTTTTTTCTTCGCAGATAGGGCACTGAATTCTGGGCATCTCACTACCGGCAAGTGAATAGAAGGGGCCCGGGGGGGGGGGGGGGGGCTAGGACTGTGGACTCGGTAAGTCAACTCGAGCATCCATCATAAACAGGATTCATCAACACGGCAAGGCCGGAACCTTTTCCTTCAGAGCCTCCTCTCAGAACCGTGTTTTCAAACGACACACGACTGGGACAGGACTGAATAGTAGGACATTTCGATGGAGGTACGCAATCACGCCGCAGCAGCGAATCCTTCCGCTCTTGATACATTAGAGCCCGCGAAAATGCCATTGTTTTCGTGCTGGGGAGTCGGAACCGTTTGTGCTGGCAAAATGACTGGATTGCTGCAGCAGTGCAGCAGAGACACCATCCATGGGGGATGTAAACAAGCAAAATTCACGACATCATGCTTTGTTCTCTGGGCCATGATACCATGTACTCTCACGTCACGTAAAGGCCAAAGGCAAAGGACCTGGTCGATGAAAAGCGCCTTGTTCCGCCGTCCCCGTGATGTCTTTGTCACGGGTGCTCTCCCCCCCTCTGTAACTGTGAAGATGACCTTGCCGTTTGTCATTCAGGGAAAGTTGACATGTCAACGCCTTGGGAACGAGAGCCGCATCTTCAGTATTCACGCTCGCCCGGCCCATGACGAAACGAGCGAGGTGAACCAAAACATGCTTGCCCGCGTTTGTGGTCCAGGCCCCAGGAATCAGGATCAATCCTGTCTATCGAACTCGCCAGCTGCATCATCTCACAGACCAGGCACGCCCGGTATCAATGGGTGAAAGAAGCATGATGACGGGGTGTATGGTAGGGTACGAAAGGGGAACAGAGAAGGGACCTTGTGATAACTCTGCGGTGAATCCATCTCGAATCAAGTCGTCGTGGGCTTATCATTCTTCCTGGCTCACCGGTTTTCTACGTTGGCTGCAGTCATACTTTCACAGCCATAGACATCCGAATGGTCGCGTGAGTCTGCAGGATAACCCAGCTGAGGACTCCCAATAAAAAGAGTCATGATTTGTCCTTGTCGTTCAGAGGCAAACAGGTGTAAGATGAACGGAGGATAATCAACAAGGGAGCTCGATTCATGCCCTTTGCCGTGCTAGAACAAAGTTGAAGGATAAGTGAGCTGTCCATGCCACGTGGGACAAAGCACCAGCCCCAAGGGTCGTGTTGTGAGGCACACCTGGACCATGGCCGCTCGTCGACCGTAAGACCAGTCTTTTCTATTTGAAAACAGACAACAACTTGTTTCATTTGCTTGGCCCCCTCCCCTCTTCTCTCTCTTTGTCATGGTTTTAACAGATCAAAGACCATCTGCTGGTCGGGATTCATAGCCAGTCTTTGTCTAATACTGGAACTCGCCTCACCAGAATCCTATTCACGAACGAGCCCATGACCCATACAGGCAGCCAACGGTAAGCAACCCGTCCGTGATACAACATCGTTGCACTTCTATTTTCATACTTATATACCGAAACGCGGCTGCTGTTCGATTTTTGTCTTGCTTCCTTTTTTGAAATACCGTTTTGCATTTTGTTGCCAAAACATCTGTCGAGGAAATTGTCCAAGGACTATTGTGTGCTGCAACTCTGGTTCCCGTTATGACTTCAGTTTTACCGGAGTCTATTGAACCATTCGTACTATACCATTCTTTCGAAACAAGAAGAATAATCTTTTCTGAATCCGAATAGGATGCCAAAGGTTTAAAAAATGAAGGGAATTCTCAAAAAACCTCGTCAGGGGCACGTTGAGACAGGAGGCCCCCACGATTATGAAATTTCTGTCCGACAAGAACAATTTTTTTGTAAGTCGTCTGGATTATTTTGTCTTTCCCTTCTCCTGTCTCGATGACGTATCATGCTACTCAAGTCCTGGTAGCCTTTCCCAGACTACGGGTCTAGCTAATCCAAAATGATGAACAAGGGGACCAGACTGAGCGCTGTTACGACGTGGACCTCGGCCTTCTTCAGGCCCAGGTTTCACTCGAGACCAGAATGAGGGTGCTCAAGGATGAGAGGGAACTGTGGACACGTGAGCGACGGGATGAGCAACTGAAGCAGTAGAACCGCTTTCAGGAATTCGTCCGTCGAGCAGACATCCATGGCTGGAATCCCCATTACGAGACTCGAGATCAGACCACCGTGGTCAAGTTTGATGATGGCATCACGATAATCGAGCCTGGGGCGAAGGATCCATCTATTTCGATCGCATTTCGTAAGAAATCGATAGCGATAGCGCCAGCGCCAGCGTCCACACCCCTCTTGCTGTGCCAGTCCTCGTTGGCGCTCCCAAAAGTGAGTGTGTTGGCTCGTTTTGCTTCATTGACGTCTTTCTCTCTCTCTGCCTCTGCCTCTCTCTCTCTCTCTCTCTCTCTCTCTCTCTTTCTATCTCCTAGATGGATGTAGAAATTCGCGTCATACATACTCACCGTGCTCAAGTATGTCACAAAACGATCTCCCCCAGGGTACTCCGCGCAGGACCGAAGCGCATCGTGCCAGCACAGCCCCAAAAACTCCCTCGCCACTTACACAATAAACGTCCAGATCGACGTGGCCTTGAGCGCGAGCATAAAGGAATATGACGAGAAGGTGAAGCGCGCCATTGCCATTGCGAAGAAGTCCTGCGCCAAGAATGTGCTTGGTGATATGAGGCGGGATGAAGATGATGCCATCGGACTACCGGCCCAGAATGTACTCGACGACAGTCCTGTCGACAGCGCGATTCTTGCAAAGTCGGACTTAAGTGCAAATGAGTCTCTCGAGAGACAAATGGATGCATTCAACCGTCAGTGCGGACAAGGTCCCCGTCGTGGTCTGGGACTTGGTGGTACTTTGTTCAATCGATGTACACAATGGGCGCGGGCGAGGACGGGCTGAAAGGACAAGATTGTACAGACTGGATATTGTCGTGGGTTTACGCTTTTTGTCGGGTGAGAACACGATTTCTTTTTGTTTTGTCATGATTGATTAATGCACGAGTCGCTGCGATTTGCTGGTGGTCTGGGCTGGACTGGGCTGAGCTAGGTAGGTGGTGAGTGATAATGTACCAAGGTCAAACCGGTCTGGCAGTTTCATAAATGTGCAAGTACGCCCGGCTGCACCTTCCGCGATGAGACAAAACTCCAACAGGCAGCCATGGCAGCCACTGGCAGAAAGTGGCAGCAAGTGGCAGCAAGTGGCGGGACATGGAATTGCTTCAATGTTCGTCTTCCATCCTCGCCAAAAAGACGCAGTGCCGCTTTCAATAATTCCATTGATGTCTTTTGTCTTGTCGCACTTTGTTCCCGCACTTTTTTCTCACACCAGGACAACATTGCCTGGTTGAAACTCCTGAGCCCCTCCTGTGCCTACCACTGACACTCGTCACCACTGCCCATGTTTCCGCAATACTGGTACGAGTCGCCGGCTTCAAAATGCGACCAGAGAGGCTGAGACTGAAAAGGCAACAGGGGTGTATCTATCATGCACATGTGTCTAGTCGCCTCGGCGGATTTGCCTCGAGAGCTCCCCGTCTAAGCGCTTCGCAGAAGCTGTGATGAACAACTCTCGACGAGACGACACCCTCTCTTATGGAATCACTGCAAGTCAGCAGGAAGCTTGTGCATCATCACCGTGCATTGTCGGTGCACCAGAAGCCAGGTGGATTGCCGATGCGGACTGTCAAATGCTACGCGGGTTTGCGCTGGCTCCATTCATGCGATTCATCGCTTGTTGGTCTGCTGGGCTGGCGCCTTGTCGTTGGACACAACATGCAGGCTATCTGACGGCGATGTCTTGCCTCTTGACGCTCTCAAAAAACCCCGATCGGCGCTGAGATCTCAATCTAGTTCATACGCACATCATATGTGCATCGGTTCATGCGTCTACCTGTCGCCACGAGTTACTGCCGATATCAACTTGAGCCACGTCCGCCTCTGAGGTGCACGTTGCATCGCCAGTCAACATGGAAGTGTTTCTTTTTCTTTCTTTCTTTCTCTCTCTCTCTCTCTCTCTTCCGTTCTTTCTAGACTGTCATACAAGCGACACTGCGCCTGCCGCCCGCCGAAAGTGAGGCGGTCATAGTCTTGTGTGTACATAAGCAAGCCGACTCAACAACGTCGAAAATGAGGATCTCCCGCGTGCGAGCCGCTATGAATGCAGGCTTGAACCACGCAAGGGTCCATTGCAGAGAGACACGTGACGCGAGTGACAACGCAGGGCGGTAAGTGGCTTGAAGGCAGACAGAGCATTGAGAGCTTTAGGGCTGGGCGGATCATGTACTGTGTTCGTAGGGTTCCTTCCAGCCTGCCTACGACGTCATGACGGCAAGCAGAGATCATGATTGAGACGGTGTCTGCCTGCAGCGGCGAGGAAGCCTGATTGGTTTGTCGACGTGTTCGAGTTGTCTCACCGTTAGCTCATGATTCATCAGTACAAAGCGTCGACCTGCTATACCATGCCTCTATTCTTCCGAGATGCCTCCGACGACACGACATGTGAAAACACAAGACGAACCCCAGAGGAAGACCGGGGAAGAGGGCACGGAAAAGATCCATGCTTATGATGATGATGACAAGTACTTGGCAATGAAGACGAGGTGACGAATCACATGCCTAGTACCTACCTGGCCAGGCAATATCCGATGCTGTGTTTGACCAATTTCGGAAGAACGGGCAGTTTGCGGACGCCTTGCACAATGTTGGACAAAGGAGGGCGAACGGCTCCATTATCTCGATGCCCCGGACGAATCCCGACTCTGAGCGACGGAAACGACGGGCCGAGGCGTCCTAACGTGTGGGGTCGATGGAAGAGCATGAACGGGATGTTGAAGACTCGGACAGTTTCCACGCGTCACATGATGTGTGCATATGTACATATGTATGCTCACAACGCTGGCAGATGAAACGATGCCGGCGTGCCGTCTCAACCGTGACTCTTTGGTTGGAAACATGAAGGAGACAAGGAACTAAGATGACAACGAGCTCGATGGCCAAGCAGCTGAACGGGGCGCAGCATACACACTCACACGTCCTACATGGCGTACAGTGGACAGTGGACACGGGTGACGGCCGCACACGGCACATACCGCACAGTATACACGGCGGACCTTCCATGTGGCATGCGCATCATTATTCCGCCATCTTTGCCTTTTTGTCGATCCAAGCCGCAGGGCAGCACGAATGGCAGCAGTCGGAGTTTCTTGACTCGACTTGACTTGCATTAACGTGTAGATGTGCATATATTGGCAGATATACAGACATCAAGAACCCTGACTCTAAAAATAGATCCATGATTGTCCGTCACCAGGGACTGCAAATGCGAGGGGAATTGAATTCCTTACACTTGGTTGTCGTTTTTCGAAGTTTTATAACTCACTGGGTACTATACACAAACAGATGATGGTAAAAATGACCAAAAAAAATAATAATGAAATGAGGAAATATAAAAAGAAAGAAAGAAATTAAAGCTCAAGATGGAAAAAGAGGATTAGAAAAGAAGACGACCAGTCCGCGATCGGCAGAGCACTTAGCGGACCGTCATACATCCATCCATCCATCCACACACGCACGCACGCACATAGACACAAACATGCACAAAATGACAAGCTAAATGAAAAAATGCGGCCAATCTAATGAGACGGGAGACGACCATTGACTTTGCAAGAATCGAGGCCTTTTTACGCTTTTGTCATGGGGTGCTGGCACGATTGAATGCGGTGGTGGTAATGGTGAGCCGCCCGACGAATACGTGGTCTGAAGATGAATAAAGAAAAAAAAAATAAAAGAATAATGAAAAAAAGAAGGTACAAAGAAAGAAAGATGATTAAGTATCTATGAATGCAATAGGCCAGCAAAGAAACAGAAACAGTACCGGACAGACACGAGAGAGAACCCGATCGGCTCCGATGATGTCGGCGCACTGTGTGTTGAGCACTAGGTATGCACTGTGCGCTGAGTACTTTCCACGAGGTGTAGGACAAGGACACATGTGACATGGCCATGAGTAGAATGATGGAGATGAAGAACATGATGGGGAATAGAATGAGGGAGATTGGTAGAATGATCGTAGCCACATACCATCCTAGAGGCACGTGAGGCAACATCATTAGACAAACAACACCGTGGACGACCATCACTGCGCGAGTACCATTGCAGCCAAAGACCACACATTAAAAAAAAAAAGAAACCATACACAAACAATACCCTTCAAACTGTGTGGACTATCTAGAGTCATGATGCATAACCGTATGCTTTTGTAATGAGAGGAACGCCAAAGACAGGGGTCCCAAATCATTAAAAAAAAAGCACCGCTTAATAAAGATGAATAAACGTAAGAATAGAGACGGAAACGGAATGACACGGCGCCCTGTGCCCCGGTCCATTGTCAAAAATACTTCTTGACTGGTTCAAGCTTCTCCCCTCCATGTCTCCTCCATGTCTGTATGGAGACAAAATGAGGGCGCGCCTCATGTACATACCCTGGGCGCGGATCCATCACTTGCGTTACGCAACGAGGCAGCATGGGTGATGGCTTCATGGGCGACGAGAAGAAAACCCCCGACACCATGTCCAGTGCGTCCCGGAGGGGAACGGTCGCGTTGACCATCATGCTTTGTGCACGAATCGGCTATGTGCCATTATGAGCGTCGGGAGAAAATCTTGTTGATGATTCTGCAGAATACCCTCATGTTTCTTCATTTTCCCTTTCTGCTTAACATTGTCAAATCTCAATGTCGTACTTTTCCGTGACTGAAAACATTTCTGTGCCTTCGTCCCAGAGAAGCCATTTCTCCTGCCGAGCGAGCATGCGCGCGATCCACAATATTCTTTCGCAACGCTTCAGCATTGTCGAGGGACGTTCAAAGTACTTCTCGTCCGTCTCAATCTTGTCATTGTTGAACCAGCCTTGCGGGAAGTAGGTCAAGGTGTAGATGAGCCCATACATGGCGTAGTCTTCGGGCAGCGGATGGGGAGGTTCCTTCTTCTCCGGGCCCGGGAAATCTGTCGTGTCAATGCGCGGTGGGAATTCGGAGGTTTTCAGTAGGTAGTTGAGGCGCAAGGAGGCCAGCTTCCAAGGAAACCGATCTTCCACGAGCTTCATTGCTTCTGGGCGCTTACTCATGGCGAAGTAGAATGCCAGTATGGTATGCAAGAAAGGGAGCGTGTTCTTGTCGTTCCAGCGTCTGATAACGACATCGTACGTCATCTCGGCAAAGGAAATGGCCGACTCAAATTTGGACTCGGATAAAGCGACTGCGTCTACGTCATTGCTCGGAGGTTCCTCGTTCTCATCATCGTCATCTCCACTGGGGATTGAGAAGGCCCGCATGAGTACACTGGATTTGTCCCCGTAGCCAAGGAGAAGGCAGCATAAGGAGATTCCAATGTTGTACCTATTGGCTCTTGGTTAGAAGGAAAGAAGAAAAAACAAAAGCAAGAATTAAAAAAGAAAGATGATGATGATGATGATCAATAAAGGGGGAAAAAAAAAAGAGAAAAAAAAGAAAGAAGAAATCTGCCGAAATCTTACCCAGACTCTATCCAGCTGCGGCGCGCGGTGCCGATTCGGCTGTCCAGAGAGTCAAGAAACTGATCCATTGATTCCTCAAGTTGATCCATTTGTTGGCCAGAAAAGAGAATCGCATGCACGCGAACGAAGGCGATGTTTACGACATCAGAGTGTTGTTGCAAGGAAGAGCTAGGATACATTACCGGCTTGAATAACGTCATGATGCTTTCCCTGGCACCTGGAAAGGGAATTTGAGCGCAGAGAGACTTTGCGTAGAGAAACAGTTGTCGAAGCATGTTATTCCGTGCCAGGATCGCCAAATGATGATACAGCCGGCCAGTCATTGGCATACTGTCCGAAGCCATGGTGTACCAGTAATGAGCGACGTTGGTCCAGAGTTCGCGGTTTCCGACATTGTTGGTATCCTCGATCGCCATGCGATAACGTCCCAGGTCGCCCAGGCATTCGATCCATGTCGCCTGGAATCTGGGAACCGTTTCGGTAAGCAACGTCATCATGGAATAGGCAGTGTAGATGAAGGCCAGCAGGTATTCCTGAGATTCGGGAAGCTTGCAGCGCAGTAATTCCAGAAATGAATGTATTCCGTGACGCCACATGCGAGCTGGCATGGCATATTTAGCACCAATTCTCTGCAACGCGTCGCAGGCCGCTGGATGCTGACTGGCGAGATAGAAGTCATGATGTTCGTGGAGAAGTGATTGATGAAGAGAAATCAATGCGTGGTATTGGTTGTCGTTGAGAGTAACAGTCCTAAGGCTGGTGTCATACTCTATACACTTAGCCTCGAGCATGACTAGGCCCGTATATATTCCCTTGACTTCGGAAAGGAGCTGGTCACGCGTGATGGGGCGCGTGATGGGCTGGTGAGGCATCTGCAAGCGGACTGGCGACCAAGCGGGTTCATTGGACATGGGGCACTGGGGGCCCGATTGCGGCTGCTTATCATGTTGTGACGAAACACGATGAGGCGCGGAAGATGAAGCAGATTGGCCGTGACTGTGCCTTGTCTGGATTGGCTTGGAACCTCCCTGCGAAAGAACTGCCCTTCGATCATCCTCAGGTACCCAGAGTCGACGAGCCGTTTGATTTCTTAGCCGAATGCCTCGATCAAATTCATCGAGGCTGTTTTTCCGTCGGGCTTTGCTGCGGCTGGATGTGGGTGGCGGCGACGACGAGCCATGTTGCTGAGTGATGGATGCAGGGGGAGAGCACAACCTTTTACTTTCTCGAGGACTGCTTGCTCGTTCGTCACTCTCGAGCTTTAGTCGGTCTAATTCATCTCCAGCCGTGTCTCCTTCTTCTGCATTAGCAGATATTGGTCTTTTCCCCGCAGTCAGGCAACCACTTTGTTTGTCCATGGACGGTTTGGCGGTTGAGCCCCTGTTTAACACATGGCCGCCTTGTTAACATGTTTCTTTTTTTTTTCTTTTTCAAATATTTTTCATTCTTTTTGATCATTTCACATTATTTCCGTTCCATCTCTCTCTCTCTCTCTCGTTTTTTTTATTTTTGGAAAAAAAATTTAAAAGTTAAAAAAAAAAATAAAACGTATAAAAAGGTGGCGCAGATGCGGCCGGGGAAAGTAAACCTTACACTGCTTTATTGGCATCCAATTCTTGCAAAAGAATGCTTTGAAAGGCTTCTTCAAGGTCCGAGTCTTCAGTCAAAGTCGGATGTTGGAGTGCATTAGAGCGAACATGAGCCTTGAATGCTTCGAGGTTTGGCTCGAATCCTGCCTCACAGAGCGGACATCGAGCATTGCGAGGAGGCGTTCCTTGACGGGACGTGTTCCGAAGATGTTGGACCCATTTTTGGGTGAATTTGTCCATTCTCTCCAAAGCACGCGATCCCGTTGCAGCTTATTGGGCATGAGATACCGAAGAGCCTGCTCGCTCCCAGACGTGAAGTGCAGACGTAACTACTATTCAAGCAGATTTTGAGAGCTGCAGTCCCCGGAAGCGCGACTGACAGGAACGATATTGCCGGAGCCTTGAGTGACGTGTTGACAGGGGCTGTAAATGAACTGGAGGCTGCTAAAGAAAGGAAGAAAGAAAGCAAGAATCAACATGAGTGTTTTAGCGCGGTCGCGAGAAATTGCACACGATATTGAGTTGTTTTCCAATCTCACCTGCGTCGGCTCGCAAGGCACGCAGCGCGTCTCTCTTTGATCGCAACAAGCAACTGAGCGACAACAGCGTGGAAGAATACGGGCGACGGCGGTAGTTAATATCGAAAACCAGAAAAGGAAACTGCTTGAAGCCTCAACAAAGGCTTAGACGTCGAGCCGCCAGCCTTGCAGATGGATGGATGAAAGCTCGTCTGGCGCCCTGGGGGGTGCGTGTATGGACTCTGTGGAACGAGGTTCGCCCGTGTGGTGGTTCGCGTGGTTGCCTTTTGCGATTGACGAATGACATCCAAGAAATAGAGCCTCACATGCTCCACCCTGATCAACCTCGGAAGCTCTTTCCAGACGACCACGGAACCCGTTACCAGATAACACCCGAGTACCACACGTACAGGCAGGTGCCCCAGCTACTAGGTACCTAGTATTTTTTTTTTCCTTTCTTTTCTTTCTTTTCCTTCTTCCCCCCCCCCCCTTTGGTTGTCTTCTTCTGCTTTCGACCAACGATCAACAATCCCGAACTGTACGCGGCATTTCGAGCTCTCCTGCCAGACTTGCTTGCTATTTGGGATCCTTCGAGGAATCGTGCATCAAAATCTCTCGGCCGAAAGACGAAGAAAAAAATAAACTTCTCTCGAATGTCAGCTGATGTGATTTTTCAAGTCCAAGGCTTCAACACGCAGGGGTATTGCCTCTTGGAAAGACCACATTTGCAACTCCTCGCGTCTCGATAAGCAATTAGGCCTTGAGAAATACAAAACAGACGTGATGGTCGGTTGCGATTCGTGCAAGAGAAGTGTAGATTCTCGCCACACTCGCGAGTCGCGTGCCTTTACGATGACGACATCCCATCACTCAACCATGAACGAACTTACCGACTTCTTCCCCCTCTTGTTTTCCTTGTTTCTTTCTTTCTTTTTTTCTTTTTCTTCTCGGTGATGAAGATGGAATTGGACACTACTAGCAGGTATTTCGGAAGGCGACCAATGTCGGAGGACGGCGAACGGTATCTGCCCGATACAAGGGAGAAGGAAATGGATGTTTTTAAACGGCGAAATCGCAGACGCTGTTCAAAGGTGGAGTCTGGAGACTAGACTGAAAGGCACATAGCCGTTCTTGTGGTCAAAAGGTGAGCCATGCATGCGGTATTTAAATTCAAGCCAAGCCAGAAGGGAGCACAATTACGTTTTCCTGTTCCCCCGTGTCCATTACCACATTTGCCACATTGCCACGTCGAGGACATTTTCGAACACAAGAGATGCTCCCAGACTCGTGAATAAGGGAATTGCCGTCGCCTGTTTGGCAAGCGTTTTGTTCATGGCGCCGCACAAAACATCTGAGCGTCTCGAATGCGGAGAGAAATTTTCATCATCATTCACGTTCACGTCGCTGTTCGGTCACGCAAGCTCGCACAAAAAGGCAACAAGCGGACAGTGCATGAACGCAGCATGATTTCTCCCCCGCCCACTATCACATGAGACTATATGAAGCCCTGGTCTCTTTGTTCTTTTTTACTTCGTTCGGGATTCCGCTGCATCATGATTCATTTGTCGCAGATGCCTGCTGCCTGCTGCCTGCTGCCTACCCGCCTTTCCCGCCTTTCCCGCGCCCGCCGCCAGCTCGGAGCTGAGTTGACCGTTGACCTTACTCAGCAAATGCATGCATGCATCCCGTTTGAGCTCGAAACATCAACGCGGAGCGCGACCGTTGGGCAAGTGTGCTGCATCGGATCATTGTTCATCGTCTCCGGACACGTTTCTACCAGGGGAGGGGGAGGGGGCGACGGAGTCAACTCCGTCATACCTCACCGCCTCATGTCATGTTGGTCGGGGACAGCGAAGTCGTCGCATGTGCGAGGATTTGTTTCCTCCACCAGACGTGTGTGTGTGTGTGTGTGTGTGTGTGTCTCCCTTCCAGCATCGAGGCCAACTTCACAGTCAGCAGGGACTCATCCTTCGCTCAGCGTAAACATGTGCTTACATTTTTTCAAGGGTCAAACAATCGTCAATCCGTAGGAAACGTTTTCACCGAGACGTCACACCAGATTGGGGACCCGTCGCTAATCTCCGACGGCTCATCTTTTGAGATCTATATCCCTCGTCTGCGCAAGTCCGTCGCGTAAAGTTTCCGTGGGGAAGAATGAAAACCAAAAAAGAAACAAAGTCTTCCACGGCATGACGCCCTCGGGCAGCTGTAGCCGAACAAAGTCCAACACGGTCCTGCCTCCGCTTTCAGCTGATTGCTTCGACGACTTATGGCCGCCGAGGCTTGTCGGGGCTTGACATGTAGTACAGCGGGTCGATGAATAGCCCGCATGTTTGCCTGCTTTGCCTGCCTGTCAGTCCGCCTCCTCTTTGACGAGTCTGCTGTTTCTCGTGTGGCTTCAGAGCTCGTCTGCCCTTCCTGGCTGGCAAGCAGGCATGAGGCATGAGGTATGCGTCTCGCACCGGTTCCGACCTCGCAGGCCCATCACTGAAACAGTAACAAGTGAACACACATCTGTCCTGATTGCTAAGACCATCCGAAACAAGCCCGGCAAGAGTTCTCTCGCCAAGCTCGTCAAAGCCCTTTTGTGGGCGTTGCATACGCCTGGTGGTTCGCAACTTGCACTCGCCGTCACACAAACCGCCTCATCAACTATGACCTCATGGAAAAGCATGCACCCGAGTCTTGGAAGAGCCAAGCAAGATCTTGATGTGGCCATCCTGAACACCCGTTGTAAGTCGTGGAAAATATCCGTATGGTTTCATGGTTCTCGTCTCCCACTCTATTCTTGCGCCACCACCCCCTTTTTTTTTATCCCCCTTTTTTAAGCACACGTACACGCATAGAATTGGAGACAAAAGCAACGCCTTTGCTCTCTTTGTCCACGACGAATAATCTAGTCCGGTTCCTTGGGTGTGAATGCATTGCAGGTTGCAGTTAGGGTACCAGTCGGCAGTGGGACACAAAGACAGGCCTGCGTTTCTGCCAGCATATCAGGCCATTCCAGCATTGAACTGCATACTGAAATATGCACAAATGCGTATGTGCATATGCTTTCATATGTACATATGTAAGTATCTATGTGTATATGGATATACGGACCTGCATGGCCCGTCATATCATTGTCGCCGATTATGCACATGGAAGCGATCGGGCTGCAACCGGACACGCTGTGCAGATCTGACAAGGGTTTTCTCTTCGTCTATTTTATAAGCATTGCGATGGTAGAAAAGCAAATGATAAATATTGAAAATAAAAAGACAGACTCAATCTGCCCTAGCTGTTGATCCACCCCCCTCCTTTTCCTTTTTCTCCTGACCTAATTTTACACCTATTTTGTTGGACCCCAAGCCTGTAAAGTTGAAGAAGAAAAAAAAAAAAGTTTGAAAAGAAGCGTAGATGAGGCTCTTCCCCCCCCCCCCCGGTAAACGTTGCTCTCAGCCTCAAAAGCTATGATTGTGATTCGCGGATCCTTTGTGCCAAATATCGAGAGCTCAACGTTGAAAAAGCGCCTTAGTCCCGCCACCTCGTCTCCTCAATCTTCCTTTTCGGCGCCACAAACGAATCACACAATACATATTACACACACACATCCCCGCGCCCGTGTACCCGTACTCGTACTTGGTGAAGAGGAGAGCCCGCGTCACCTTGACACGCTGTGCTGGGATGATTTTGTTTTCAATGTTCACTAGCTTATTGGTCTTCTCATTTCTCATTTCTTATTTTTTTTTTTGTTTCTAAAACAAAAATCCCATTTCTCGTGGTACTTGGTTTCTCGCTCCAGGCCAACGGTCACGTATGCAGTTTCCGTATTTGGCCGCCCGCAGGGCACATGTACCGGAACATATGGGCACGAAGACCGTGGCATCTTCTCAGGAGGGAGAAAAGAAAAAGAGAGAGAGGGAGAAGCGAGAGAAAAGGAAGCCACGGAAAGGGGGACGGGAGGGGGTGGGAAAAGGGGAAGACAGAATGGACAGTCCTGGCAAACAGCCCTTGTCAGTCAGCATCGCATGGCTGTTGCCCCCCCGACTAAGTACGTGGAACGAACATGATTTTGAGGCTGAGCTTCTGAGCACTTTACATCATGCTGTAAAGGGGGCAAAGATGCATCATTTTTTATGTTGTGTTTTTTTTTTTTATTATTTGCTTCTCGACTCCATCTTACATCCCGGGAGGAAGGGAAAAAAAGAGAAAGAGGAAATCATGGCAAAATGATCTATCGAAACTGCTCGTACTTGGCGGCCGAGGCCAGTTTCACCTCCACGCGCTCAATGGCCTCCTGGTCATAGACCTGCTCTAGATTCTTGCCGGCCTTGAAAATTTCCCTCTCATGCCTCGTCGCCTCCTCCTTGGTCATGCACACGAGGTCTCGCAGCCGAACGGTTGAGCATTTCTGCACGTCTTTGCCTTCGCCTATAACGTGCATGCTTGCTCCCTCGGGCCGGCGCCATCGAATCAAGACGAGCTTCGTAGATATGCCGCTGATGGCGCTGCGGCCGTGATAGAGCTCCTCGGACAGGAAAGCCACGTCACCCATCGTGAGCGGAGTCTTGAGCCCAATCGTGTCCAGGCCCAACGTCCGAGCGAGTCGCTCCTCGGAGCCCTGGACGTAGGTCAAGATGCCTTCGTACATCTTGTCCCTGCCCTTGGCGGGCGCGTAGTCGAGCGGGTATCCCGTGATGCTGAGTATGACATGGTTGGCGGCGGTCAGGCCGAATACGGCGGGCATGGTGCCCAAGACGGGCAGGATCCTGACTCTGAAGTTGGGCATGACGCCTAGATCCCCCACGGAGCCCTTCTCAAACTCCTCCTCTGGCAGCGGGAGCAGCTCGGCCTTGCCTTGACCCGACTGCTCCGTGGAATACACGACGGGGATACCGCTCGTGATGCCGAGCAGCTTTAGACGGCGCCGTGTAGCCCGCGACAGGCCATCATCGCGACTCGCGCCAATGTCGCCAACGACAATCCTCGTGGGGTCGCTCTTGCAGCCCGCGCCCATGGCGCTGATGACTGGTAGTTTGTTCTCGTGACAGTACTTTAGCAAGTCCACCTTGGTCTCGATATTGTCAATGGCGTCCACGATGAAATCCGGCCCGCGTCGGCCATGCTGCCCCTCCCCCTGCCACGGTCCCAAGAGTCGCTCCGCCACCGCTGCATCGAATTTTTCCTGTCGTAGGTCGAACTTGATCCAGGGGGCAATGGCAATCAGTCGTCGGTGCAGGCAATGGACCTTGGAAGTGCCCACGTCCGCCAAAGTCGCCACGGCATGCCGATTCAATGAGCTGAGAGTAACTTGATCAAAGTCGATGAGCCGAATCTTGCTGACGCCTGAACGCGCAAGGGCAGCCACGCAGTGGGAGCCAACGCCGCCGCATCCCACGACGATGACGAATGAGTCGCGCAGCTTCTCGAGTCCTTCAGGTGTGAGGAAGACCCTATTCCGCGCTAGCTGCTCCTGAATGAGCTCTTCATCAAAATCACCAGCTTGCGCTCTCTTGGCCAAGGCTTGGTTCCGGGCATCCTCCTTGTCGACTGGCGCATCAGACGAAGCCCCAAAATTGTTTAGCTACGGCCCAAAGTGTGATCAGCCTGGGGAAGAAGAAGGAAAAAGATTGCCTTTGACTACACACGCCGGGAGAGGGCCCTCAGTTTTTCTTTTTTCTTTTTCTTTTTTTTTTTTCGTTAAGTTTTTTTTATGGGTTTTCAAGTTACCTCATTGGTTTGATGGCTACTGTCTGCCAATCGAGGGATGGAGTTCTTCAGCTCCTCGAGTCTCTCTTCCCGCTCGAGGGCCTGATAGCCAAGAATAAGAGATGCAGCTGTTGCGCCAGAGAGAACTGCCGTGAGGAGGAGTTGAAATCGAGGGTTGGAGATGGAGAGGGCGTCGGACCAGAGTGAAGACATATTTCATGACATGGCACCCACCCGCCGCTCCAGACTCCAAGAGGGCAAAGATAAGTGACGAAGCAAATGAATCTAATATATGCTGAAACACCAAATGATCCAGCAAGAAGAAAATGAAAATTTATGGGCTCGAGCTTTGACAATTGTCTGTTTGAGAATCTCGACTCTCTCTCGACTCTGAACGACCTTTGAGAAGCTTTGATTTTCGCGCGAAGAACTTTGCTTAGTCATCCACTGGTCTGGCCACCACCGCCCAAGCCAAGCCTGCCAGACAAGTTCAGGGCCAAAACAAATCTCCAACAGAAAGACCTCCAACGTCCCCCCTTCCCCTCGAAGCCCCGTTCTGCGCCGACATGATCCAAAGCGGCGAGAGCAAATATCTCTTGCAACTCGCTGGCCCTGGAAGAGAGAAAGACTAAGCACAACCACTCGCTTGGAGGAACATCTCGTGGCCCCTGGGGCCGCCGTGTAATCAACGATGCGCATCGGGCCGGCTGCTCGGCGACGACGTCAACCGCTCGTTGTTGTCGCGTTGGCAAAACCTCGATTCAACTGCACCCGCTCTTTTGCCCACCAAACCCATTTCGCCTCCATAAAGTCTCGGCCAAGTCTCCCGTTTCTTTCCGTCCCGAAAGCCAGCTCTTCGGTCGTGCGATGCTTCACCTCGGAGCGCAAGCGCTGGTTCAAGCACGAAGCCAAGCTCGTCGCCCGATATACCCTGACACTGTGGGGTCTTGCGGCGTGCGTCCTCATCATCATCTTCGCCATCAATGAAGAAGCCACGGAGCGGGAATATCCCACCCCGCACGAGTGGAACTACCTGACGAGAAAATTCTTGCGCGACGCTCTCGGCTTTAGAGACCCCAAGAACGGGGAGGTAAACTGGGCTCGATGTCTCGAATTAGCCAGGGGTGTCGTCATACGACTGGAGGACCCGAAACTTGGCGGCGGCAGCGTGGTGAAGCTCAGCGACAGGGTGGACCCGTCTCTGGAAGTGCCCGGCGAGTTCATCAACTGCGATATCTCGGCCATGTCGGAAGAATGGCGAAGAGGCTATTTCGAAGCCATAATGCTGGCAGCCAAAGCGGCGGAGCACGTGGACGGGTGGGTGCGCGACACGGAAAGAAACATTGTGTGTGCCCCCGAATTCGTCATCGGGCCCTCCAATCCTCGGCCGAAACCTATCCCCCCCGGACAGCCGCACGCGCCGCGGGAGGAAGTCTGCGAACCGGCGTATCCCTCCGCCGAGCACTGGTATACCAAGATTCTGACCACCGTCGGCCTGAGCAGCCGGCAGAAGATGGAGGCTGCTCTGGAGTACGCGACGTTTCTGGAATTCACAACCAGACAAGACGGCGTGGATGCGCTGTACGAGCTCGCACTGTCTGAGGCATCCGCGGGACTGGACCCGTCCACACTACCATACGATACCAAGAGTCTGGTGCTCAAGAACAACGGCGGGCCGGCGCCTTCACTCAACGTCCTCGAGGCTCTCACTGCTATTGCAAACCACAAAGCCCGCAGGGGGGACATCGCGTCTGCCCTCCCCATGTACATCTCGCTCCTGCAGGCTCGACGATCGCTATCGGCGACCCCTCCGCCCATCTCCCGGCTGCCCTCGACGAACCAGCAACGGCGCCAATCACTCTACGACAAATTCATCACTTTCTTCGGCCCTCCCGCATACCCTGCCCCCGGGCCAGACGGCACCGAACCGCCCTGGCGGGACCCCTACGAGCGCTGTCAAGAAGCATCCCTCAACCTCTACATCGGGGAGATACTCTACGCAACATCCTCCAAGGACGAGGGTCTGGCATGGACCCGCGACGGCGTCGACCTCGCCGAAGAGCAACTGCGCGCCGTCGGCGGCGCCGCCAGCAAAGACAAGGACACGAAACGGGTCTGCCGAGAATGTCTGTCCACAGGCCTCGAGAACTGGTCCGTCATGGTGTCACGGCTAGCGAAGGAGCAAGCCGCCCGAAAGAGCGGCGCCTCCACCTCTAGCATGTTTTCGTTCTGGGGCGATGGCGACGGCTCTGCCCCCGATGCGGAGGGGCGGTGGGCAGCCGAAGAGGCTGTCGTGCAGGAACGGACGAGACGGACGCGCGAGCTGATGGAGGATGTATCGCCGCCGGGGATGGGAATCATGTCTTATTTCAAAGCATAAAAGTGTATATCGGTGTACGTTTCACTGGTGTTTTTCTTGAAAATTCTTTTATTTTTTTTTTCCCCTTGCATCAGCCCAAACTGTATGGTACCATATGTCGCAGCGTGACCGTGTATACTTGGTCAAATACAAAATGAACTTGCTCGGCTCGGAAGTCACATTGGTAGGACAATGACGTGTAAGAATTGCCCCGTTCTTTTCCTTTCCTTTCTTTTCTTTTCTTTCCTTTTCTTTTCTTTTTGCCCTCATCTACCTGCAGTCTTTGGCAGTGTGGACCACGTCGTCCTCGTCATCCGAGCTGTCCGTGTCGGGAATGTACCCCCTCTCCAGTATTTTCCTCCACCGCCTCGCATTTCTCACCTGCGTCTTCATAGACTCCCCATCGACGACCTCCACCGTCGGCCTCTCATGCTCCGGAACGGCGTGCCAGTCCCTGTGGCCGTCGTTTGTGTCCTCGTCTCGTGGTGCCGGGAGGGGTTTCTCCGCCACGATGATGTCGTCGTTTTGGTAGTCGGGCGAGGCTGCCGCGTCGTGCAGGTACTGCAGTGCGGGGCGCAGCGCGGTGATGAGGATCTTTTCCGTGTAAAAGGGCTCGCCGGATGAGTAGCAGGGACTGCCGAGGGCGGGGATGTTCTCGAAGGGGTTGCCCGTTGGGGGGGCTAGTGGTGTGTTGATGGGTTCTGAGGAGATGATGTAGGCGCGGGAGCGCTGGACGAAATGGAGAGGGTCGTCAACTCAATGTTTTCTCTTTTTTTCTTTTTGTTCGTTTTCTATTCTTTTTTCTTGTTCTTATTCCTGTGTTTTTTTTTTTCCCTTCTTTTTCGCCCTGGTTCTTTCTTGAGACGCGGGGGAGGAAAGTGTGAAACATACCTTGGCCAGAAACCTTTTCAAATCATCATTTTTCAACGTCTCGACGGGATATACCGTCCCCAGGAGGAGCATAGCATCCATCCTGCCCAACCAGCGGCTCGCATTCTCAGCATCGTCCAAGAACCCCGTCAGCAGCTCGCAGCTCTGCCCGACCGCCACGACGCTCAGTCTCGCCGCATTCCCGCCAAGCGTCCGCCTCAAGAACCAGTCGAACAAATACGCAACATGCTCTTCGGGGCTCCCATTGCCAGGCACGCCGTTCCGCTCGCGGCAGTACCGCCTCCCGACGTGCACGAGGCTCGGGAGCGGAACCGCCGCGCTGTCCGTCACGGTCAGGGTACGTTTTCCCTCGGGCCACCAGTACAGCTCTGCTGGATTGGCAATCACGATGCCCAGCTGCGAGGAGCCCCCCCGCAGCAGCTCCCGTACGACGGAGACCATGCTGCCCTTGTCGATGCCCCCGGGACCGTTGGCCACTCTGCCTGCCAGAACACCCAGATGGTGCGTCGGCTCCCCAAAGATGACCACCACGCGTGTCTTGCGCGCGAGGTCGGGGCTCGCAAAGATGCAAACATGTGGCTCATGCGGTTCCGCGCCCAGGGGGAGCCGTCTCTTCTCCAGGCCCTCGTCCTGCAGACGCTGGTGAATGATGCGCCTCAAAGCTCCTGCGGGAAGGGGTTAGTGGGTATGAGTCGTTGTCGAGTGAAGAGCATCGCAATGGAAAACATGGGATTTTTTTAAAGAAAGAAATTATCATTTTTCTGATAATAATGATGATTATAATAATCCTGACCATCAAATTCAAAGCGCTGCCGTTGATTGACTCTCGGATTCCGATTGAGGAAGAACTTGAAATAGTTGTCTGGGTTCGCAATGGAGCGAATCTCGTCTTGTTCATTGATAAAGTATCTACGTGATGCGAGGTTAGTATGTGTGTTTGGGTTTGGGTTTTGGGTTTTTTTTTTTTTTTTAATTCTTTTTGTTCTTTTTGTTCTTTTTGTTCTTTTTGTTCTTTTTTCTTGTTTTCTTCTTTCTTCTTCTTTTCTGTTTTCGTTCTCTTTCTTGAACCATTTTTTTTCAATATATACAAATATATATATATATATATATATATATAAAGCCCCCAATGTCGCATCAAACAAGGGAAAACATGCCCTAGGCCTTCCAGGTCCGTCGCAAACACCGCATCCCGGGGCAGCCCCGTCCAATGACGCCGAAACATGGTGCGTGAAAACCCGGGGGCTCTGGCCCTGCAAACCTCCCTTGTGGGTAGGATCCGAGAAAGAAACAAAGAGAGAAAGAAAGAAGAAGAAAAAAAGAGAGGAAAAAGAAAAAAAGAGACGCATGAAACCAAGGTGCTTGTTTTGGAGAGGTTCTATCCGCAACGGATCGGTGTGAGAGGACAAGTTTTTGCTCCGTGATGCTGGGAAACAGCTTCGAGGGACTGGAGAATGGAGAGAGTGAGTCGTCGAGGTGTAGACAGCCGTGCCGGCTGCGCCAGCTGCGTGTGTGACATTGCCGGCTGTGTGCAGGTGTTGATGCACAGGCGCGTTGTGCTCGGGAGACGGACGAGCAGAGAAGCAGACGCTGGGTCCATTTCTGGCTTGATCATTCGCTGCATGTGGCTTTCCTGTAGATGAAGAGAGTACATACATGTGCAACGTTAAGTACCTACTAGGTAGGTAGGTAGGTTGATACCTATCTACGAAGTGTCCCCTTACTGGCTTCCGTGTAAATGACCATCCATCGTAAAGTACATGTGCTATCCTAGCTCTACTCCATCCATTGTAGCCAAAAACCAGATTTCAGTCGCAGGGGCGCAAGACACACTGTGCTTGGTACCTGCCTATCCTGACGTAAATTCGTAACGCTTCCTGACACTCCGAAGGCATGGAAAAACTGGACAAGAATAAAAAAATGTAAATAAAAAGTCCACCCGAAATAACCGCCGATATTTAGTATAATAGAAACGATTTGCAAAACACAGTGAAAAAAAAAAATAAACAAAAAATAAACAAATTTCAATAAAGCCTCATGTCAATGAGAGCCTGGATTGTAGCGGCTTCTGAATGCCTGGCTTATGCTGAAGCGACTGCTCGCGCCAGGACGATTCATATGACTGGCCAAGGCCTCCTCGAGAGCAGATTGCGTAATGGACGCGTCTGGTTTGAGAGAATTAGTAAACTCGTCAATGAGCAGAGAAGGCTGGAGGCTGGGGGCTGGGTTCAGAGTATGGTAGTGATTTCGGGTTGCGAGACAAACCGTCCAGGTCACTGAAGCTGCTTCCCATGCTTGGTGTGCCTTCGCTGCCCTCTTGAGAGGGGCTTCGTCCTGCCAATTCTGCGGTTCGTCTGGGCGAGAGTAGGTGTGGTGCCTTGAGGGGCTCTCGGCTCTGCTGCTGCGGCAACGCAGGAGAACCAGTAGAGGAGTCGTCTGATGTTTGTGACTGATGGATGACGTCTCTTGTTGAACTCTTGGGCGCTCGTCGCCAGGCGGCTCCTTCGTCTCCCTTCAAGGTGGAGGCCATATCCTGTCCCGTCTGCTCAGAGGGGGCCGGATATGGCTTAAATGCTGGCTCAGATTCATCGTCCCCGTCGTCGTCTTGGTCATTTTCGACAGCGCCTTGCTGCTGCTGCTGCTGCTGCTGTTGTTGCTGTTGTTGCTGCTGCTGCTGCTGCTGCTGCTGCTGGAATCGTGGGGGGCGCCGAATAATTCTCGATTGTGCGGGACTGGATCCGTCGTCGGAGCTTTCGTCGGAGCTCGACTCGGCAGGCCCTGGAGAGCTTGTTGTTTCGTCACGGCGAGGAGGTGCTTGTTGGGCGTCGGGAGGTTTCTCGATTCCAGAAGTCATGGGCAGCGAGGAGAGTCTCTGCCTCGCTCCCTGGTCCAGAGCCCTATTTGGAAACGACGTCGTGTGTCGTGGCGAGGCGCTGGCGCCGTCCCTGAGAATAATATTGAGCGATGTGTGTCGGCTCATGTCGGGACGTACCAACGGCGTCGTCGTCACGGGCGTGCTGCTGCTTGCGTTGATGTCTTGCCGTGGCATGGGCGAGTCGCGTCTCGTAGACAGAGCAGAGCCGGTGCGTGGATGGGGGGCACATGCCGCAGGCTCGGAGCCTGATACCGACGAGGGCACTACGGATCCCTTGGCGGCGGCCGTTGCTTTCCGTACCTGGGCACGAACTTGAGAGGCGTGACGTTCGGTCAGGTAGGCGACTTGCTGCGACAGAAAATCGACGGGCACATCAAACTGTGCGGCCCTGCGAGAGAGTCAGTGCCAAGTGTCTCGGCCGGGAGTCGGTCTCGGATCGTGGATGCTGGGGCAACGTCGTACACTTGACTCCCTGGGATTGCAGTTGCAGAGCGCCGAGTTAGATCGAGCGGTTTTCCAGAAGCTGGATAAGAAGCGAGGCGTCGTCCCGATGGCGGATGAAACTTACAGTCTATCTGCTTCTGTGCTGCGTCCGACAGAATCTTCCACAGCGCCTCATCCTTGGTCGAATCCCAATGAACCTGCGGCAGGTGTCAGTACTGAGAACCTGGGTAGTCGATGCTCAAAACACTCGTCGTCGAGTTTCGACTCTCGAGCAGCATCGAGATTGGGGGTCATTCAAGAGATTGGCGGCGCTCACGGGAGGAGGATCGACAAAGTCCCCTCGGGGCATGGGGACTCTGATGTAGACGATGTACTCTGGCTGCGACATTGACATTCTGGCTCATGCCCGTTGCCTGATGTTCGACCCAGTCGATGGAGGGAAGCTTGAATGACCCGGTCGCTTGGGGGTTCCAAGGCTTTATCGATAAAGATAAGCTTCCTGGCAGCCCACTGTGGGTGGGGGTGATTAAGCGGGGCGACTGGGGCAGTCCTGGCGGCATTAGCGCGCATGTGCCGAGAGCGGACCACTCATGTGACACAAGGCACACAAGGCTGGATTTTTCAAGTGAAGAAGGAGAAAGCACGAGGCTACACTACAGATAACATGAGGGTTGTTAGGTACGAGGCACCTAGTGCGAGAAATAAGCCTCATTTCCGCTCCCTCATATAATTCTCTTTACGCGGCATCGCACAAAAAATTTGTATTCGACCCAATTCCGCACGTCACCCATCTCATCTTGCCCCCACGCCACGCCAGCGTCCCTCATCTCAGCTTCGACCAAGTCTCATCGTCCGGCGTCGTCGGGTACGAATCCTCATTAAATGTAGAGTTCAGATGAACGGCTCCTACGACCCTTCCATCCTCTAGGCGGATATGCGTCTGCACCGTCAAGTCGTCCCGCTGTCGATGGACCATGATCTGGCGACCACCACGGATCCAATGGCCGTAGCCTCCATACCCCGTGTGCTGGCCATAGCACAGGTTGAGCCCCGTGCCGACGTTTTCTGTCCCCGGGACCTGCGAGGCGGACTGCCACCGGCGACACCACGTGTTGCCGTGGTCGTGACCGTAGAATAGGCCCATCAGGCGAGGTGTTGCGGCCAGGGCGGTCACGAAGGGCTCGTCGAATCCGCCCTTTACGCAGTTCAGGGCGCCCAGATCGTACGTCTTGTCATCGCACCATCTTCTTCCCTGGTAAGAGACGGGCACGTCGTCATTGATGCCCGGCGTTCTGCTGAGGTCAAGCCCATCCTGTTGGAGGGAAGCTGTGGCCTTGATGGGCATGTGCACAAAGGCAAGGGCCGGGATGGTTCGGTTGGCCGCCTTGCTTAGTTGCCGGTTCGTCTCCCGGAACCACTTGACCACGGAGACGTCCACCCAGTCTGGCTGGGCGGCAGGATTGCCCCATTTGGTGCTTTTCCGATGATGGTGTCCGCCCCGGCTGTCGAAGAACCACAGAAGAAGCTCGGGGTGGCACTTGGAATGTTTGGCGTCGGCGCACTCTGCTCCGAAGACGGGGAGGAAATAGTTGGACGTCCCTGCATGCTTGTCCGTGACCATTTTGCGCGTCCGGGATCCGGGGAAGCGGCGCTCGCGTCGGAGAATGCTGTCGCCATGGAGGATGAATGTGTGGTCGTGCTCGCCGTAGGTAGATCCCCACGTAAGTTTGCGCTCTACCAGCGGCTTCACGAGCTGGTCGATGTAGCGCGTGTTGTTTCGCCTGTAGGCTGCTTCCCCGGTAATGAGATCGCCGTTGAGCACGACGAAATCGGGCTTCTCGTGGTCGAGCACCTCGCGCATGACTTGCAGAGTTTGGAGATCCCGCGCAGGTCCGCTGGGCACGGCTGGCACTGTTTCATCGGTTAGCCCGAGCTCAAACTTGACCGATGCGAAGACAGAAAGGCGCTTTTCGGGGGCTTGTACTTTCGCCGAGGTGGAAATCCGAGAAGACGGTGATTTGAAATGTTCCATCGTGGCGGAATTTGAGCTCGGGAACCCTCCTGCCACTGTGACGACTCACGGACGGCGGCTCAAGAGGAAGGCTTGTCGCCAGGGCAGCAAGAAGAATCAAGCGCAGCATTTGTAGGCCACGGTGTGTTGAAGATGGGGTGGTTTTTATGTTCTTTTCATGTTCGTGAGAAGTTGGGAAAAAAAAAAAAAAAAAAAAAGGGGACGAAAGAAAAAAAAAAACTTTTTACAACGGTCCGCCATCCTCCCTGTGGTCTGGTTGAGGACTGCTCCTGTTGTGGCTAGCTTTAGAGTTTGTTAATGACTCTGCGGCTTGGTCCGATAGCACGAGCTTCGTGGGAACAACAAGTGCCAAACTCTTCGTCATCTTATCTGATCTCTGATCATTTCATCTGATCTCTCCGGGCCAAGTCCACGAAAAAGGTCATTCACAACGAGACAGCCATAGAGCCTGTGATTCCAGAAGTTGCCATCCAGCACCGTCAATGAAACGTCTTGCAAGCAAACAGTCGTGAGCTGCGTTGAAAGAAAAAAAAGCACCTTGTTTTTATATTCTGCCTACCCAAGGCGCGCAAATGAAGGAGCTTGTTTTCTTCCCGCCTGTTCATTCTAGGAGCATCTTCCATCATCCATATTTTCAACAATGCTGGTCTGCGCCAAACATGCTGCTAATGAGTTGCGTTAACCCAGTAATCCCAGTAACCTTGCTAATAAGCTGTAAAAGGAAGAATCTAAGGAAACAATTTAAAGAGAAAGGGAAAAAACTTATAAAAGACTTGGGTAGGGCTAGGGAATGGGGCGCGTTGCTTTATCATTGTCATTGTGTTTGTCGCGATGCCTTTCCATTGTCAGATAGATTTCGCCTCCCACTGTCCATAACATGCTTACCATGCAGAGAGAATGGTACCTAAAAGATATGTTTTTGTAGACACGAGATCCTCATGGCTGCCCGAGTTCATCGGCATCAAAGAGGCAGGCACTGCGTCGGACACCTTTAGCCAAGAATCACTCCTTTTTCTGTTAATACATACACGCCTAATAATATTCAATACACACATACAAACCTGTTATAGCCACGGCTGACCTGCCACAAGGTGATAACCAAGACAAGAAGGGAGGACTTGCTATGCCCTGCCCGCAACTTAGCAGCGCCACGAGCGCCCTTATCAAAACGAATGAGCATATAGGTATGATAGGGTAAGAGATTTATGCCTCGATGCACCACTACCTACATTTCACCAGTGTCACTGCCCAGCACCTGTGTCTCAGTTTTCACTTCACTGGTAACCGTCCATCTGGTCTTAACAACAGCTAAGTAAACACACTGACTCATCCACAAGATATACATGACTAAAAGGACGTACTTATAGAAAGACGAACAGATAAATAGAAACACTGATTATCGTTGTCAAAGATCGGCCTAGATAGACGCCATTAGTACCCGCCATGTACCCAGCTAGATGTCCTGTCTCTACGTAAACTACACACCCAGCTGGACATAGTTGTATAAAACACGCACATTGAGCCACACACATCATACACACTCGTCATACCCATGAAATCCCACTAAACCATAGAGACACCGCTCATCCGGTCCCTGAGAACACCACTACGCTCACAGTAAGTGGCTAAAGACTCAAAATTTCTCAATGTATAGTGTCTAAAATCCAGGTGGACTAGCAAAATATATTGAGATAATTAGAATACTAGTAGAGGAACGAATAGATTTCTCTTTCTTTTCTTTTGGTTTCTTTTTTTATTATATCTATATTTTGTCTTTTATTTTCTCATTTGTTATTATTCTTCCCTAATTTGTCTTGTAGCGTTTTTCTGTCTTCTACATCTTGCATCTTTTCCATGATTTTTATTCCTTTTATATTTGTTTTTGTTTTATATTTCTTACATCTTTTCTATCCTCTACATCCTCCACACCTTTTTTATCATCTACGTCTTCTTCACTAGTAATACTATCACTCCCCAGAGACTGTCATACTATCATACCTACTATCCCTGGTGTCCGCAAGGCTACATTCGCGTGCCCCCGCGTTTTATACCTAGCTCATGCGCCAAGATGAAGCGATCTCGATTAACCTTCTCTAGCATTATAATAAGGTATATGACAAAGTTTCTCTTTATACTGCATGGCATTACAGAGACTTCTATTCAACTATATTAGTATAGGGCGTCAAGTAGCTGCCATTGGTGGACGAAGTGTATCGGTGCGCGAATGTAGCTTTGCGGACGCCAAAGGGATATATTCTTAATAAACTACCGATCCTATGGACATTCCACTTAAAGACCTGCTTTATAAGATATTGCTCCTCAGAAACATGATACTTGATCTTCCAGATACAGTATTGCACTATAAAAACATTGCACTTATAGACATTCCACTTCGAAGACACTGCTCCCGTACAACCCATACAACCATGATTGACCCAACACTTTATTAACGAGTAAACTAGGCGATAGCCAAGTTGCCAGCTTTATCCGTCGTGAGACATCATGGTATGATGCAAGTAGGTGATGCATGGTAACGATGCATGTCAATGATGCATGCAAATAGGCCATGTATAGCCCATGGTATAACCCGCAGCACAAGCCTGCAATAGCCATATAGCCAATAACCAATAACAAGAGCCCATGACAATAGTGCATGAAAATAGCCCATGTAAAGCCCATGTATAACCCACGACAAATCGGCATACAGAAACACAAAACAAGTAAACTAAATAAAGAACAAACACCCACCAAAACTCCTGCTCCATCTAAGTAATCATCCTAACCAACTTATAAAACATAAAAAAACAAACAATGCAAGTCACCAAGTTGTGTCGTCCGCACTATAAACTCTATGCATATGCGAAAATGCGTCAACAAGGAAAAATAAAACCGAAATGAAAACAAATGAGGAATGAAGAAAGATGAATAATGAATAATGAATAATGAAGAACATAAGACATATAGGAATAAAAAATGTATGAGTAAATATATGCTTTGGTCGGTGATCATTTCCGACGTGTGCTCAAGAATAGAAGGTGGGTGTGTCCTGTGCGTAAAAAAAAAAAACATCCACTCAAAAAAACGTCCGCAGAAAACATTCGCTCCAGCCCCATGGCCTTTACCATGAAAAGGTCATCAAGGCTGGGTTTAAGGCCAGAGGCAACAGAAAATGACTAGCAGCGACCGTGGCCATGGGAAGAATGGCCACAAAGTCGGTGATGCGCCAGTCGTGAGGCACAAAGGGAGCCACAGCCAGTATGATTGTGCCGGCAATGGCAATCAAGGAGAAGATCATGGAAAATTTGAACTAAATACCGGTTAGCATTTTGCATATTTGGTTGAAACAGAAGCAAGGTCATGTCACATGTGCCCTCGGTCTTGGCTCCGGGAAAGAGGGGGGAAGAGGGGGGAGGGGGCGCGTCTGGGGTTGGCGCTTAAAATAGCACGCAAGCATTCAGCCGGCGCGGGTAGGTTTTTTTTTTTTTTTTTTTTGTAGAACCTTCTCTTTTATTTTTTTTATCTAGGACGAAAAGGAAGGAAGGAAAAAAAAAAAAAAAAAACTACACCTTTTTCAAAACCTTGGGAACCTCGATGAAAAAGTTGGAAAACTCGGCTTCCTTGCTCGTCGCACCCCACGTCATATTCACCTCAAACATGTGCGCCAAGAGCGCTTGGCTGACATGAAGCGACAGGCCTCCCAAGAAAATGGCCAGCATGATGGTCCACTTGAAGTTCTCAAACAGCGCATACAGCAGACTCCGCTCACCAACCCGATACCTCATGACGGCGAGAGCCACGTTGCCGAGGCCGTTGAAGACGATGATGATGGAAAACCACACCTTCCACGAGTCGACATAGTACTTGTCGAGGTATCCGTTGTACCACCCCATCAGGAAGTAGTTGGCGGCGGTCATGATCCAGGCGGCCCCAATGGCATAGTACGTGCCAATGTAGGATATGACGGTGATCTTGGAGGTGAAGCGGATATTCGAAAACAGAAAACGCCTGAAGAGGGGTGTAAAGGGACCGCGCCAGAGCCAGGTGCGGATCGGGTGGAAGAGGAGTTCGTTGCAGCCATAGGCATACTTTTCCCATCGGGCCAGCTCGTCGTACACCGTCAGAGAGACACCTTCCTTGAAACCCTCTCCGGCCCAGGCGGCCAGTCGGATGATGTAGCCGTTGCACTGGAGGCGGAGCGACATGTCAAAGTCCTCGGACACGTGGCTTTCGGACCAGAACTTGTCGTAGCCATCTTCGTCCTGGTACGACACCTGCTGGATGGCCGACCATCGGAGCACGGCATTGTGGCCGACAAACGGAGCCACGTCGCCGTTGGAGACGGTGTACCGGATGGCCGAGTAGATGAGGTTGGTGAAGAAGGTGATGCCGTTCTCGAAGTAGGTATGAACGACCTGCATGACACCGGACGAGAACTGCATGATGCCCACGTCGGGCGACTGCTCCATTTCGGAAACGGCGTCGAGGAAGCAGTCGGCGGGAACACGCGTATCCGAGTCGATCAGCAGGATGTAGTCGCCCACGCGAATGTTGCCGTCGGCCCACGCGCGGCCGTCTTCTTCGAGCACCTCCTTCAAGGCCTGCTCGTACGCCTGCGCCTCGTCGTGTTGGCTCCACTCGAGAGGGCGGTTGATGGCCTGCAGCTTCTCCTCCACCTTGCACGAGATCATGAGGGCAAAGTTCATGTTGGACGCCTTCTTGAACTTGCCCTTGCGCCTGAATCCGTTCTCGCCGTGCTTGGGACGGGCAACCCAGCCGATGCTGTTGTCGGCATAAAACTCGATGCGGGCGAGGCGGTCCTCTTCCGAGACGAGCTGCAGTCCGTCGTCGTTGACAAACATGTTGGCGGAGCCGCCCTGGAGCTCGTACGTCGACATGGCCTGCTTGATGGACTTGACCGTGGGGATGATGACGCCCTGCAGGCCCTCCTTGTACACGGGGCACTGGATGGTGATGTGAGGCAGGACCGAGCTTTGCAGGCGCGGGGGTGGTCTCGCCGAGTAGAACTTGGAGTTGATGGTGAGCTGGCGGATGGGACCGAAAATCTGCGCCAGACAGCCCACAATGACCTGGGCAAAGAAGAGGGTGAAGAAGATCTGAATGGGAAACAGAGCCACGAGCGCCAGTCGGACATAGCCGCCGTCGACGGATATTTCCATGGCCAACTCGCGCCAGGCAGCCCCGAGAGAGACGGTGACGAGAATCAGCGTCAGGGAAACGAGAACCGTGTTTTGCAGGTGGACTGGTCGCTTTTCCGGCTTGACCTCGCCACTCTCTTCGTCAATCTCGGCCTCGAGGATGTTGGCGACGACGCCGCCCTTCTTCTCGTCGTCCTCGTCATCCGTGTTTCCGGCCTTCCACACGAGTTCCATGAGCTCTGACTCGATGGCCTTGGCGCGCTGCACAATGTGCATCGGATCATCGTCCCACACGACCAGGAGGCCTTCGGAGGCCACGAAGGCGGCGAACTGGTGTTTCCGCGCCCTGGGCAGGTCGTCCACCGTGGGCAGAATCTGCACCCGCAAGCCGTTCATGAGGGGGACATCGACGGCATCGGGCGACCACTGGAGAAAGGTTTTGATGACGCGGGAATTGACCGTCATGGCGCACTGCACATTCATGGCCGTGCAGGCCATGGCAAAGGGGGAGTTGCCCAGTTGAGGAGGGCACGCCATGTAGTGGCCACGGACCTTGCGGAGCAACACGCCTTCGATCTCGCCCGAGCCGTCGCTCACCCAGAGCTGAGAACACTGCTGCTGATACAGATAGTTGACCATGACCTCGTGCTTGATGTCGTCCAGAAACATGGAACTCGTTGATGGCGTGGATCGATCGGAGCGACCAGAGATGGACTGTGGTCGCGAATGAAATCGAGGTATTGGCGGCTGCAGCTCCATATCATTGACATTGCTCTGGGACGGTGAAGGGGGAGGCTTTTCCGACAGGGAAGAAGGTTGTTGGCTTCGGTTGGGTCCCCATGTCGCGTCGTCTGTTTGGGATGGGGGAGAAGGAGAAGGAGCAGCAGCAGCAGCAGCAGCAGGAGGAGGGGCAGCAGCAGCAGGATCAGCAGCAGCCGGATCAGGCTTGCTGCTGGCTTTGAAGTAATTGGAGATACCCATGATGGAGATGATCAACTATTAATCGGCAATTCGACCTGAGCAACAGAGACGAGGCGACCAGCTCATGGAGTCACGGAAGCCAGTACAGAGGGACAAGATTTGCGCGCAATCGCAATGGGGTCCGAAGCGGTCGAAACGAATGGTTTTCTTTTTCTTTTTTCTTTTTCTCTTTTTTTTTTTTTCGTGGGGACGTTAATGTCACTGCGTCCACTTTCCCTCTTTCTTCAGAGTCTTCGGCGTCTTCTTCTTTTCAAGACCTCACGACAACGAGTGTCGATGGCAGTAGCGAACGAAGGTGAAATCACTCTTGGGATTCAGAATGATGAAGGATATTCAAGTCATTCCGCAAGGTTGTCGAATATGTACTGCAGTGTACAACAACGGCAAGGCTCAGAAGGGCCATCCGAAAATGACTGAGAATGGGATGGGGGATGTTTATAAAAAAACAAGAAAAAAAAGAAAAAAAAAGAGGTAGGTGGTGGGAGCCTTAAGAGGACAAAATGAGCGAGAGAGGCAAAGCTGTAAGGGGATTATGGAATTGAATTGTGTCGGCAAAAGAAATAATGACCGTGTATGTATGTCGACGTCGTACTGCACCAAAAAGGTGAGAAAAGCACTTACAAGATCTCTTCCATCTTTTTCTGCCAACCGCATGCTGACAGGGACCAAGACAGGAATAGGAGGGGGAAATGGAAAGAGGAAAGGGGGTGTGGATGAGAGGGAGGGGGTGTGTGAGCAGTAAGTATGCTTGCTTCTTGCTTCAAGCAAATGGTTGCTTTTCCTGCGTCAGGTTTGTCGGAGAACTGACTGGCATGTAGTCGTGGGGCCGATGCAGCAAGCAGTCACGAAATTGTACTTTTTTTTTTTTTTTTTTTTGCTCAAACAGCCTTTTCTTTGTCTCGGACCCGACAGAGAGGCAGAAGCTAAAAAAAGAAAAACAAAAAAAACCAAAAAAAAGGGGAACGAGAACGAGGCTCGACATCCGTCCTAGAGAGACTCAGCCTTTGTGTATCACAATGAGTAAGGAGGAGGAGGAGGAGCGGGAAGAGCAGCGGCACGAGCAGCGGCACGAGGAGCAGCAATCATCATGGCATACGCAGAACACGAGCTATGAGAGCATGGGCACGAAAGAGATGGAGGCTTGCATCCAAAGAGGAGGCAAGAAAACGGCCAGCCGAGACCAACGATGTCAGCCAAGCGACCTCTGCCCTGGGGCCCTGTCGACGAGGAGTATCCCGCCATGCCCATGAGGCCATGACCACGAGTCCATGCCCACGAGTCCTTGTCCATGAGGCCATGATTGCGCATATTGGAGCTAATCTGGAAAGGCCAAAGACCCGGCATGGGATGGGCGTGGCGCGTGAGTGAGCGTTGCGGGGGTACGTCAGACGTCTCGCAGGGGAAAGAGGAACATGGAAAAGGGGAAAGGGAAAATGGAAACATCCATCCGGGCTCGTGCTGACTATTCTGTCTGAAGTCGGAACGGGACGGAGGGGGGGGGGGGGGGGCGTGTCCTGTTTGGAAGAAACAAAAGACAAGCCACAGAGCGCCCATTTTTTGTCCACGTTTTCTTGAAAAGGGAGCCATCGTGAAGAAGATACACCTGGGTCTTGCGATAAGGCAGGAAATAAAAAAAAAAAAAAAAAAAGGGAATGAGAAAAGCAAAGCTGGTGTCTTTGTTGCCCGTGGCCGACCCGTGGCAGACAGTGTGGCAACCGCTATTGCCGCACAATGAGCACACGGAGCAACGCTCCTTCTTTCTCGATGGCAATCTGGCCAACACCAATCACGTCACGTTACGTCCATGGCGTCACACGTGGGGCCGGCGCCAGGCACAGAGAGAGAGAGAGAGAGAGAGAGAGAAGGGAAGGAAGGAGAGACATTAGGTCGGCGGTTCGCATCCTGGATGAGGGCGCGTAACGGCACGAAAAGCGAGCTAGCTCAGGGCGCTGCTGCAGATGTGCAGATGGTGCAAGGAGCTGTGGTCAGAAGCCCCAGGAGGACGGAAACGTGTAGGCAATCATCCATCGGACGGTTTCATGTCCTCGGTGCCCGCTGCTCACCGCCCAGCTAACCCTAGCCGTGTGTTGGCGCGGCGGGCAGGCGCGGCTCGCTGTCGAGTGCCTCTGTCTGGCAACCTTGACAGCTTGAGCGCTTGGCAAGCGCCTCTCCAGGGTAGGGCAGCACCCCCGATAGGCGCCCTTGCGGGGAGCAGTCTCCCCTGTGAACATGGGCCGGCACGGCGGCGGGGGGGGGGGGGGGCAGATGGCCATGTTTGGCGCGTCGTCAATGTCCCATCACTGACCGAACAGGTACAATGGGAAATCATAAATGGTCCCTGGAAACAGTGCGCCGCCAACGCCGCCCAGCAGGCAGTGCGAGCACGGGGCTGAAAAAAAAAAATGCGAATGCTATTGATGCACTGCAACGTGCGTGTCCAAGTGGCAAGGACGAGCTGACGCCCGCATCCATGTACACACCATGATACCATGGCCAACGCAGGGGTTTGGGAGCTGCTTGGCCGACGGGCTCGCGGCGGGGCACCCACTTCTATTCCCCGTTTGGGCAGCGTCCCCCATCCTTTATTTTATTTTTTATTTTTTTTTCGTTTTTATTTTTTCTTTTTTTTTTTTCTTCTTTCTCGGCCGTTTGGCCGCCTAGCTTCCCCTGTTCCCTGCTCCTGCTAGCTGGCCCAGGAGCAGGGGCGGGAGGCAGCGCGAGGCAGGAGGCAAAAGAGGCAAGGAGGGCAGCCCCTGCCGAGCGCCGCTGTGGCGCACCCAGCTCCCACAGCTCCTGCCCTCCAATGTTCCTTTCTGGTCCCCCACGCCAGCGTTGTCGGTCGTAATCGTGGAGGCGTCATGGCCCAGCCAGACAGGAACATGGAACCGATTGACGAGTCGTCGGCGGCACGCCCACGCTAGTGCTCCTTCCGCCGCGGGCGCCCCCCCCCCACAACGCCCAATCCTTCACGGCACCCCCCTTCCGACCCCGCCGTCTGCCAGTCAGCGGCGACGACTGACTCTGCAAAAGCGAGCAGGAGCAAGCAAAAGCAACATTTGAAGCTAACAAGCGGCACCCAGGCGGCAGCAAGCATCAGCTCAGCTTCTGGCATGCAGATCCGGTCCCCGCCTGAAAAGAAATGCTTGGCAGCAAAAAGTGCAAAAGGCGGTTAAAAACGCAGCCAAAAAAAAAGAAAGAAAAAGGGAAAAAAAAAAAAAAAAAAAAAAAAAGAACCAACACAACATCACCACCCCCTCCAGTCACAACGACAACAATCTTCCCCTCCTGCGGACCAAAACTTGGTCTCCTCAGGCCGACATGTTTTCTACGCATGATTCCATCTACGTGTTTACACATCCCGTACCGTGTATATATATGCACCATCCACAGGAAACAGAAAACACAAACCCCATCGCAGACACAACACACACACCACCCCCCCCCCCTTCACCGTCGCCGTACGCCGGAACAGGGACAGGTGGGACAACTCTAATCGCGCGCAACACTCGAGACTGAAGGCTGAATGCTGCTTGGCTGCGCCGAACCCTTGGCTCAGGCGGCGGGAGCACAGTAGCACAGTCACGGTTACGCCAGTCCGGTCGTGGGTTTGATGGTGGCTCAGGGCGGCGGTGGGCGGTGGGTGCACCATGTGTCATGTCTATATCAATATCGATATCGATATGAATATCAATATGTAGATATATGTGTAGATATGTGTGTATATGTAACATGTATGTATGTAGTTGATTTATAAAACCGTGCTCTCAACAACCGTCCACTCGTAGAGCACCAAGAACGAGCTGAAAGAACCGACCCTCCACTTGTTGCTTGTCGTCGTTGCTGTCGACGCCCGCACAATCCGCCATCCTATTTATGGTCTCGTATTCCTGCAGCGTGGAATGCAGCCTGTCGGGCTCGTGCTCGTGCTCGTGATCAGTGCATCCCCGTGCATGCGCATCGTGTTCGTTCGTGTGAACTGCGGCATGTGTTTTTGGAGCCATGGCGTGCATGTATAGATGCAATCAGCGTCATACTGCACAGCGCAGTGGCTATATGCCCGACTTTTTATCAATCATGATGGTTGATTAATTGATTGGTTCTTTTCTTTTTAGAAAAAAAAAAAAAAAAAGGACTTGTCGGTCATCATAAGCACAACTTCATTATAAGTCAGTGGTATGGCATGTCACGCTGGTCAAATATATCCGGCTTCTGGCCATGTGCGATAAGGACCCAGCTCCTGCGCGCGCCGTCTTGTTCTGGCAGGATCTGACGGATCACGGATGGTTGTGATGCCGTCGCATGTTGCATGTTGCATCCTGCTCGTCACGTTCACGACATGCGGGATGATGAATTCAATCACGGCGTAGTATTGGTATGACTTGCGGGAACGGAGCACGGCTCCTCCGCGCTCCGTGTGTGATTGCTTTTTATTATGATTAGTATGATTATGATTATTATGATGTTATTTTTTTTTCATGCGGATGGTCGGACGGATTCTGAAAGAAGCAGCCCGGATGGCCGGATATTATGTCGCCACGATAGAGGTGGCACGGTGCGCGCTGTCCTTGGTACTGGGAGCCGAAAAAGGAAGCAGTAAAGAAAACAGATAAAGGAAGGAAGGGGGGGGGGGGAGGAAGTCAAGAAAAAAACCCATCGGATTTAGCACGGGAAATAAGACATGATTGATCCCTGCTGGCCCACGGCATCAGTGCACACAGCAAGGCAGGTCAATAAGCCATCGAATAAGCCAATAAGGGCCCGTGCCCAATTTCTTGCCAACAAGAAGACTGAAAACCAGGATCCATGACCATGTGCCAAATCGACCACAAGGAGCCCGCGACCGGACCGAGATTCCAGTCACCGTGGGTCGCGGAAAAAAAGGCCGAGGCGATCGTATCCCGGCGGTGTTGTACTGATGATGCGAGGGACTCGGCTGGAAAAAAAGGAAAAGGGAAAAGAAAAAAAAAAAAAAAAAAAAAAGGGTACCATGGACGTGCCCTTCCAGCATGTGCATTGCCGTTATTGGCCTTCACGTTTCTTCTTATCGCACCCAGGACGCGCAGCAGGGCTGATGATCAGCATGCTTAGACGGCCAAGGGGGAGTGGTGAATGTTGGCTTACGGAGTCATGGGGGATATTTGCAAGCGCGTGATGGCCATGGGCCTGGAGGGGGGGGGGGGGGGAAAGACCAGAAAAGAAAAGAAAAAAGATGAACAAGAAAAAGAATACACACACACAGAGACCAAATACGCCTGTAGTGGTCATCGACGACGGTCGACGGTGGAAGCGGTACCCCATGCCGTACACGGCTGCACAGGATGGAGGATGGAGGATGCAGATCGGGGACTTTTCGAGAAACAAAGGCGATGAGCCAGATCGACTCGCGGGCCTGGTACGGGCACTGCAGCGAGATGCAAAGTCAATTGCCTGCTTGTGGCATCTTGTCCATGGGGGCATCCCGCAAGCCGCGCCCAACGAGGAAGACGGTCACCTTCACCCTTGCACTCCCTTTATTCACCCTCACTCTTACACTCACCTTCATACTCACCCTCATACCCACCCTCATACTCACCCTCATACTCACCCTCATACTGACCGTCACACCCACACCCACACTCACCTTGACACTCACCTCCGTACCACCATCACGGACGACTCGGCGACAAGACCTCACCGCTGACCGTTGACCGTCGACTGCTGACCGTGCCATCATCACGTCAACATGGACACCACGCAGGGCAACGTTGTCCGGCCCGACTAGACACCGGAGCCGACTCGCGGGAATCCTGCAGAAACAAGATTGAATCGGCGAATCAAGACGACGAGCACGGCCGTGAGTCTAATGAAATAAAAGGGGAGAAGAAGAAGAAGAAACGGGTCAAAAAAAAGGAAAAAAAAAGAAGAAGAAAAGAAAAAACCAAAGCCTCATGCTCCCGTGTTTCAATCTATCGTACCCATGTTCACATTCATCTGTCCGATACTCCAACCCTAGGTTCCGATCCAAGCGCCTCATTACTAGCATTGAAGTTACCCTACAGGTCCACATGTGTGTTACGGGCCGCAGGCCCGGGACCGCAGAACAATAATAGTCCGACCCTATATAGGGCAGACCCACTATAGACTAAAATAAGGAAAATCTATAATAATATATTTAAAGTATATAATATTACTATAATAATTTTTATTATAGAATTTATAATAATTTATATAAAATACTATTTATATTAATTATAAAACTAATAAAGTTTTTTATAATAAATATAATAATTAATAAAAAAAATTTAAATAAATAAAATAAAAAAATATAAAATATAAAAAAAAAATTTAAAACTTTAAAAAATTTATTTTTATTTTTTTATTTTTTATTTTTTTTTAATTTTTATAAATAAAAATAAAGTTTTAATTTATATATTATTTATTTTTATATTATAATATAATAAAAAAACTTATTTTTATTTATTATTAAAAATAATTTATAAATATTTTATTTAAATTAAAAAATAAATAAAATAATAAAATTTTTATAAATTAAATTAAAATAATTAATAATATTATTAAAATTAAA
>AFRA01000203.1:0-41774 GCA_000223055.1 Claviceps fusiformis PRL 1980
ATATATATATATATATATATATATATATATATATATATATATATATACATATATATGTATGCATATATATGATTTATATCCCAAAAAAAACACGCTTCATGAATCCTGCAAAATTTCCATCCCTTTGCTCGCTCATACATCTTCCTTCATCCCTGTTCGACACGTATGGAAATGCTTGTGCAGCAGTTTTGTGTTTCAGCCTCCCCATTCTTTACTCAAGTCTTGGTCGTGTAATCCTGCCCCACGTATGGAAACGCTTGCACAGCAGTTTCGTGTTCAGCGCCTCCATATTTATCTCAAGTCTCCGTCGTGTCTGGCTCGGGTGCTCTTGGCTTGGCCGGTTGTAGAACATTGTCTTGGGGCGCTTGGTGTGTCTCTCTGGCTGCGTGGTTGGCAGATTGGTTTCTCGAGTCGTCTACTTTGTCTGCTGGGGTTGTCTCTGCCGAGGTTGTCTCTGCCGAGGTTGTCTCTGCCGAGGTCTCGCTATCTTGATCCCGCTCGTCAGCGCCAGCGCCAGCGCCAGCGTCAACATCAGCGACAGCATGGGCGTCGGCATCAACGTCAGCATCAGCATCAGCCCTGGTGCCGAGGCTAGCGTCAGCACCGGCTGAAGCGGAAGCGGAAGGACAAGAGCAAGGTTTTGGAGAGGCCGCCCCCGTTGCCCCCGTTGGCAACTTTTCCACATCGCCATCCTCCATAGTCCCCCCCTCTTGACTGCTCGACTCTTGAAGTTTTAGTATCGACTCGACCCCCTCGGTCAGTTTGTTGACTTCGTCCTCCACTGCCTCCTCTTGCTCGGCGGCACTGCGAAGCTGCCGTTCCGCTTCCTCGTCGCCGACAAGCCCTCGCCAGCGCGTCTCCAGTTCGTCCCGCCAGCCCAGCTCGTCGGCCAGCCGTCGAACACCATCATCACAGGAGCCCAGCGCGAGGACATCATCTGTCCTGCAGCCCAGGCCGCCCACCCTTTCCTTGTTAATCAAGAGCCGCGGCGTGCCCGTCCGCGCCGCCTCCGGCAACGAGGCAAATGGTTCGACGCTCAAGCTTGTCCCCAGGACAAGGACCACGTCCGCAGTGCCGACACATGACCAGTTGTCATGAAACGCCGATGGCATCCTCTCACCAAAAAAGACAATGTCGGGCTTGACGATACCGGTGCAGTTGGGCTCCTTGCAGAGGGGTACCTTGCCACCGAGGACGTGCTCTCTCATCTCGTCATCGGGAAATTCCGCCTGGCAGTCGATGCATCTTTGCGTCGCGAAACTGCCGTGCGCTTCCACAATCTTGTCCACCGGGACACCGGCCTTTCGTTCGAGACAGTCGATGTTCTGGGTGAATAGCTTCAGCAGAAGCCCCTTCTGAGCCAGCAGAGAGATAAAGACATGCGTCACCGTCGGATGAAACCTCCCGGGGTGGAGCTCCTGCGCGAGGACGTAGAACGGTTCGGGGTTCCCACGAAAGTAGGATATATCGAATACCGCTTCGGCATGGGGTAGGTTGAGCCGGGCGAGATTACTGTATAGTCCTGTTTTGGGGGAACGAAAGTCGGGTACTAGGCCTCGACATTAGCCTTGGGTGATTTGACAATTTCTGTCACATATCAGTGAAGCAGGTAAATTTTTTTTTTTTTTTTAAAAAAAAAAATAGACCATTCTTCTATATGGCCTGCGGAATGTGTGTTGCAATACGCAGGACATAGGGACGTGCCATACTTCCAGCTGCAGTGGATATGCCGGCACCCGTACAGACAACGACTTTGGCTTCCGCACCGCGATTGCGAATGTATTCTGCCAAAGCCGACAACGTTCTTTCCGTCAACGTTACCGGCGGTACAGACTCGTCAACGAGGGTCGACTCTTGCTGGCCCATTCTGCGACGGACCCAACGGGGTGGCGGGGAGGAGGAGGGGCGCAAGAAGGGCGCGCTAACGGTGTTTTCGGACTGTGTCGGCTTGAGCGTCGGAGCGATAAGAATCTCGAGTGAAGAGGCTAGATGGCACAGCTCGAGGGCGCGAGGGGGGGGAAAGGTGCGCTGAATCAAGATTGCGAATCTAGTCTCTTCTTTGCTTCTCGGTCAGACGCGCTGGCTTGACGTCGCGAGGTTGCGTAGCAAGTACGTGGGGAACTTTGTGTCACGCTCGCGTTACATCATATGCCGTTCTGGTTATCCGACGTACGCAAATTGTACATGTGGACCTAGGCAAAAGTACTTGCCCGGTATGTCGCGCTAAGCGGCTCCAGATGTATACTGGGCACCTATCTATATACTCCTACCTAGGTACCTACTAGGTACTTAGGTCAGACAAAGCGCTATGTACCTCAGCAAGTACTGCAATGTAGTCTCTTATCGATAAGATTCTGGTCGCACGCCGCAGAAAATCGCCAACTCATTTCTTGCGAATCAAGAAACTTAAAACCCGTATCAGGTTGTAGTGAAATGTCTCGTGTCGCATGGGTCTGTGTTGCACTGGAAGCCCAGTGACAATATCATAACACGACAGGACGAGGCACATGTTTTTGTTGGCACCCAAATCATCTCTGCACCATAACCTCATTTCCTTGTTTTGATTTTTTTCTTAAAACCCGAAAAAAAAAAGCAGACAAACGCCAAACATAATGCCCTTTTTGACGCTCCTGAGCAATCGCAGTTTACCACCTCTTCATTGTGTCATTGTGAGTCTATACAAGCGCCATCATCTTTTTCATCCGTGTCTCTGTCTTGCCTGAGCGAATTGCTCCTCTTGCAAGCGTGCGAGCTCTTCCATGGACATGCCGCTGTTGGCGAATTTGTCCGCCTTCTTCTCTCGACCCTAGTTGGCAAGACAAAATCGTCAGCTAACAAAAAAAAAAAAAAAAAAAAAAAAAAAAAAAGGAAACAAGCCGCCGACTTCACCGTACCTTTTGTACTTCCTTGTGTTCCGCAGCAGCTTCCAAAACGGCAGGGACGTAGTCCGTGAAGCCCAGCTGCTCAAGGGCCTTAGTAATGTGATCACATGCGATCGTCTTCTTTGCTTCCTTTTCTGATATTTCATTTGCCTCTGAGGAGATGAGAGTGATGAACTCGACGCAGCATTCTATTAGCAGATCCCTTGCCTCCTTGGCAAAGGTTAAACCGCCTTGTGCTGGAAGAATTTCACTGACGATCTTTTGGACCGTGGCTGAAGAGGGAGAGCAGTTGGTCAGAACAAGGGCACCGGTGAATGAGGTGGAAGGGAAACAGGAAACTTGCTACCTTTGGGTAGAGATAAATCATCGTTGCCTGTAAAGAACAGACGTTAGCTTGTGACTTTTCTCATATGACGTGAAGTGATGTGCTAGAGCCAACATAGACCAATGCCCGAATCGACTGCAGCCCAATACCGGTCCTGCGCAGGGAGATGACGCATTGGGTTGGAGAGGTAAGACAGAGAGATCCAGGACAAAACAAAGGGGGAAAAGGTGGCGATGTAATGTTTCTTGTAGTGATTCGGAGCTGTCGTGAAAAGCATTGGCTGAGGATCAAGGCAGCTTCATATATCTGCGGCCAAACGAAAGTAACCAAAAAAAAAAAAAAAAAAAAAAAGAAACAATGGCTACAAGCAATGGCTACAAAGCACGAAACCAGGCAGTCGCGCTGCATACCGACACCACGACGTGGCAAAAGAACACATGTCTGTGCGAGATCAACATGCGATGGTCATGGCTTGTTGATGAGTGAAGGGTGAAGACTGAAGCAGCGAGCCATGAACAGCGAGCCGTGAGCAAGAGGCACAGGCAAGGCAAGGCAAGGCAAGGCAAGGCAAGGCAAGGCAGAGACGCGGGCCACGCGCGCGCGTGGGCAGCAACGGAGCGATGCACAGCTGATGAACCGGTCCAACGCAGCAAACAAGGGTTCTTGCTGGTTCTGGGCGGCCGCATATACAGCCGTCCTTGTGGTTGGGAGCGATGGGAACACCAATGTCCCAGAAAAAAAGGAAAGAAAAAAGGAAAAGAAAAAAACTGAAATGAGATAAAAAAAAAAGGTAACTGAAATAGAATAAAATAAAACAAGAACAACATAGTCGGAGATATGACACGCGAGAGAGTGACGGCTTTGAGTGACGGCTTGGCCTTGACGGGGTCTCACCTGCAAATTCGTGGTCCGACATGATGCCGGTTATTGAGAAGGGTATCTGAGAACAGAAGATGCTCGGGGCCCGGGGCCAGGTTACAAAAAAATGTGCTGGTCAGGTCAAAGGTCTACTCAACACCAGACACTCGACAAACGGTTCCAGGATCAATGGCGTGGCGTATCGAGTGTATTTGGGTTTCGAGTCCACAGACGGGGGCGGTCGCAGTCGCAGTCGCAGTCGCAGGAGCGGCAATGCGGATAGCCGCGTCGGGGACCGTTGTTGGATGTCGATGCCGTGAACGACGGTGTTGGTTTGTTTGGCGTCCTGGTGCAACAGCGCGGGCGCGGGCGTTGTTGTGTGGCTCGTCCTCGGACGTGGCCTTGAACGTGGCCTTGAACGTGGACTTGACTTGACTCAACTGACTTGACCAGACTTGATGCTCGAGACTCGAGACTCGGCAGTGACGTGGGATGACAGACGAGCTGGAATGGGTCGGACATTCAGGTCCAACCAAGGTGGTGGGGGCACGGCTGGCAAATATACCTGAGGAATACCTCCCCAGGGTCAGCCTGCCTGGTCTGGTGCATGTGGAAATACCACCAGACGTCAAGATGGAATGAAGAATGCCAGCCAGCCTTTTTTTTTTTCCTTCCTCTTTCCCTTCTTTCCCTTCTTCCCCTTCTTCCCTTCTCCCCTCCTTCCCTTCTTCCCTCCATCGACGCGTTCATACGGCTGAAATCAATCATTTATCCTTCCAGATGTCTCCCCGTTCAATCTTCAATGCGCTCCATGCCGCCGCAGTCAATATTTGTGAAATGTCTGGTCATTATTTTGTCATTAGGAGTGAGTAGTGCGCAATGCACGCAGACTCGTCTCGTCTCGTCTCCTACTCGAGAGCTCGACAGTTGCTGGCGGGACCTCAGGCTCAAATGCCATTGCCCCACATATTCTGTGTGCACGGGCCAACGGGTCCGCAATGTGAAAAAGCAAGAGCAAAAAAAATTCGGGTAAGAAAAAAAAAATTCTAGCTTGGCTCCTGCACTCCCTTCTTCTCCCACAAATAGCTGCACAACACCATGAGGTCTTCTTTCTTGAACCCTCACCTCGCACACCAGCGAGCAGAAGGAGCTTGCATACCATGTTGCATCTGATCATTGAGTCTCTGGTCACTGAAAGGTAAGAACTTGACCAGCTCAGCCTTCATCCGCTTCCCCCCCTTTCTCCAATGATGAGATACGTTGTCGCCCCAGTCTGAAAAGGTCCGACAAGCCTTTTTTTGTTGATACGACACGTCTTATGCCAATTAGACACCACTGATCCTGTACCACAACACTTCCTGCTCCAAGTCTGGACTATATACTATCTTTGCGCCTGAAGCTAACAAATGTTGCAAGCGTAGTGCTACCAGACAGGACATTGTCAACGTAAGAAACCTGACCGATCTCAATTTCTTTGGGGGGCCGCCGTGATGCCTTTTTTGCTATCGGCACTATCAAATACCGATCATTCATGACGGAGACATTTCGATAGCCTGAGCGCAGCACTCGAAACTACTTCAAAGTTGAATCACTTGTCCAACGCAAGCAGGCTGACCTGGGTTATCCGGATAGGCGAGTTTGTCTTCCTGATGCCATTGGGGTTTGAACAGTACCACCACTCTCGTGGCCGCTTGACAAGGTAAGGAGAAGTTAGGTTTTTTTTTTTTTTTTTTTTTTTGACGCACGCTTGTGATTCATCCTGTAATATGTTTGCTATGATGAAGAAACTTACATTCCATGCTAATACCGAACGCACGAATGTGGAGTAAACTAAGAGCTTTTCATCTTTCGACTGACTGCAAACATTTCTTCAATTCATACTTTTCTTGTTTTTTCTATTGTTGAGGGATGCAAGCTAACGCTGTTTCAAGTTGCAGATGACCTTTTTTTTTCCTGTCCTGGCCTGTCCTCAATCTTGGTAAGAAGCTAGTTCCGGTGAGTTCCATCTGATCGTCTCGTCAGTGACACATGATGAAAAGTTGAGGGATGGAACAACGCACCTTAAATTCTGGCCGCTCAGTTCCTTGATGGGATCGACCACGAATCTCGCCATGACATGTCCAGGTTGCTCTGGCTTCAACAGTTGACCCTGCTCGAAGGCATTGACGAAGTCGTCGAACTGCGTCTTGTCCATGGTGTCCTTGCCAGCTGAGCGAATTTGCGCCTGCATGTCTGTATCCACTCTCCCGGGTTCGATTGTGAGGCTTGTAATTTCCTTTTCTTCAAATGCCAGGCATGTTGACAATGCGTTGACGGCTGCCTTGGATGACGCATAACCACTCCATCCTTGGTAAGCTCTCCTGGCTGCACCAGATGATACCCATAGAATGCAGCCCTTTGTCTTACGAAGCTCGGGAATCGCACATTGGGCCTGCATCAAGTTAGCCATGATCCAGATGTATACGTAGACACAATACAAAAGAAGACACTGGAAGCTTTTTGTTTCAGTTGATTTCATTTTCTGGTCCACACGTCTTACCATTGCCATGCAGCTAAAGACATTGACGTTGTAGAGGTTTCTGAATTCATCGGCGGAGAAGTTTTCAAATTTTTGCGACACGAGCAGTCCATGGTTTAAGACGAGTCCATCCAGCCGACCAAACGCCTTGACAGCCAAGCTGACGAGCTTTTCTGGCATCTGCTCCATTTGTGAGGATCAATTAGCCAGCGTCCCTTGGATGGAAAACATTTCGCCCGAGCAGATATGACCCCAGACTGAGCAAGAAGGGGCTGGTTGCCAGGAGGGTGCCGCCCTGCCAAAATCCCATATCGAATGATGTCCCTCCCAGTCGTGAGACTGGTGGACACGCGAGCATATTTTTATTACCTCTACATCCGTCATGTCACCGGCTACATAGTCCACCTGTCCGGGATGAGCCCTCTGCAGAGACGCCAGCGGCTCGGCCGAGCGAGCCGCCAGAACGAGCTTGTGTGACTGGCCGAGGAGGTGTCTCGCGATGGCGGCGCCGAGGCCTTTGCTCGCCCCGGTGACGATGATGACTTTGGGGGACATGGGGAGGGGGTCGGCTGCGGGGAGGAAATGCACGAGTTGTGGGGGTGGAACAGTTTCGTTGGCGTTTGGCGGATGTGGTGTTTGTTTCGAGAAGGGTGTTGTTTTGAATGTTGATTTTTTAATTTTTTTTTTTAATTTTTTTTTTTAAAAAAAAACAGTAATTTATGACAGAGGTGAAGTCGTGTCCTGGCTGACAAGTCCAGTCGTTGGATTCATGGGGGCGAAGAGCGGAGCTGCTGAATTGTGGGACCTATTGTCGGGCCAATTTTATGATTTTTTTCACGTTTTCACTCGTTTGGACCGAGACCGTCCTGGGGACAATGTCATGAACGTTCCGCAACGGGTGGCGGCGAGCCAGCCCACCCGATGCAATGCAATTGGAGCGATGTTTGTGGGATGGGGTCTGTTTAAAAAGAGGAAGAGGAACCGTCTATGTAGTCCCGGGGATTGCATTGCAGAATTGGAGAGCACTTTCACACGACGGGCATGGAGATTTTCTTCTGTGAAGGGATGAATGGATGGGTGTATTTCACGGATTGTAGCTACCTTCCCTGGCACCGTGGAACCATGGACAGCACCGTCCCTTGCCACGGCCTCCTTGATCATGAAACGGTGTTTGCAGACGCGCAGGCTTTACAGTAGAATGTTGCGCAGGCGTGCGATATCCTCCGAGCTGGTCATGCAGCAGCCGCCAACGACAATCTGCTTCCACTTGCCACGCGACTGCGTCGCTCTCACGGCCTCGACGAGCTGCTGCTCCCACGGCAGCTTCTTGTCCTGCGTCGTGGTGTCCTGCTGCGGCAGCTCCCACTCCTGGGTCACCGTGTTGTACACCTCCCCGTTGGTCCCATCCGGATACAGGACCAGGGCCGGCCACTCGGCGACGATGCCCTCACGCACCATGTCCGCCACGACCTCCTCGTATCTTTCCAGCAGCGCGGGCACCTTCCGCACCTTGGTGCAGTTGATGCCCACGCCCCAGGGCAAGCACCTCGCCACGCTGGCGTCAAACATTGCCCGCAGCGCCTCCTGGATGGTTTCCCCCGTGGGGAGAACCTGCCCCTCGCCCGGGAAGGGACAGGACATCCAGAACGGCACGCCCGCCAGCTCGGGCACCGCGTCAAGGGCTCTCCGCATGGCGGCAATCTCGTCGACGCGCGGAATCGTCTCCATGGCCAGGTGGGACACCCGGGACGACAGGCCGTCTACCTTGCCGAAGAGGGCCAGTCTCTCCCGATGCCATTCGTACAGGGACGCCTGTGAGTCATGCTGACTGTCATACTGACCGCTGTATTCCTGGCTGGGGATCATGGTTGCGCCGTAGGGGCCGAGGCTGAGCGCGACGGAAGCTCGAGCGCCCTCATGTTGACGACGTTGGCCCTGTTGTTCTTCTTCGTCTTCTTCTTCTTCCTGATGATGCGGTTGTTCTTGTTGTTCTTGCCGCTGCGGCTGGTGTTGCTGCTGCTGGGTCGCACTCTCGGCGATACACACTGCCCGTTCCAGAAACCGAGGAATGTCGGCCGCGCCGATGCCTCGCGGGAACGACGTGTGCGAGTGACAAGTGTTGTTGAAAGCCCGCACCGAGACCTGGTACGTCGCCGTGAGGAGAATGTCCACGGGGAGCCGGCCAAAGTCGGACTGGCACTGGAGGAGAGTGTGCGGGGCGGACACGACGAGATCGGTCGACCAGAGGGGCCTCGAGGGGCCGAATTTGATATGGTATTTCTGTTCGAGGGATGTGCCGAGGCCGCCATCTAGGATGAGGATCGGGGTCATGGTTTTCAGGGGGAGACTGTGAATTGTTGTTAGTGCGTTTTTTTTTTCTTCCACTTTAACTTGATTGTATATTGGGAAGGGAATTTCTTTTTTTTTTCTTTTTTTTCTTCTAGAAACAAAAAGAGGAAAAAAAAAGAAAAGAAACAGAAACCGAGAAAAAACAAAAAAAAAACAAAACAAAGAGTTGTCTGTCCTACCCATATACAGAGGTCTTGGTTCGGACTCGCTGACTTGATAATGCAAACGCGCATTCGATCCCGTCAAGACTAAGGGACTCAAGACTCAAGCCGACGACGCAGGGAGGAGAAGTGGAAGTGGCGTCATTCCGGGCTCTGGTGGCGGGGGATGAAGAAATGCAATCCCCCCTCCCCCCGCCGCTGGAAATTGCATCTGGTTTGCCGTATCATCATGTCTAGAGTCGGGACGGCAGGATTCTCCTCCGTGACACATACACCTGGGCTGCGCAATGCACCCCTTGATGGATTTCGCGTATGTATGTGCATGTGGTCATACACATCAGCTTGACAGGGGGGGTGGGCACTGGGGACACCCAAACCCAATCAGCGCGAGTACGAAGAGCATGGTGACATGGTGACGGATCAGGAGGAACATTTGGTTTCGCAATTTTCCCCCAAGGATAGCGAAATATCTCGTCGTAGAGCTGCTGCTGCCGCCTGCATCCTTGCGATAACGTAACGAAAAGCAGACACAAGACGACGCAGACTCGAGCCATTACCGACGCGGGCCAAGTCACGTGCGCACGCGGCTGACAAAGGGATTGGTTGTACGTGGCTGGTCTTTATGCGCAAGTGCCGAGTACCTGCCTCCAACCGTTGATCTACAGACATGTAGGCCCTGGGGCCCTTTGCTGCTACCTCCTACTGGCGTACCGAATACCTAGTCCCAAGCACTGCCCATGTACCTCCACTACGAGGTACTTTCCAAGCAACTCCAGACTCCAGCAGGTCCAGGTACAAACAAAATCTTCAAGTCAACGACAACCTTGGAAGATATCGCACAACCAATGTACGCACTCAGCGCGTCTAGAGCTCCAGATCTTGAGCCAACAGTACACTCTGCCTGACTGGCTTCCTTGCCCGCCGGCTCAGGTCCTTGTAAAAATACACTCCATCCACATACTTGCCCGTCAGAGGCGTAATGGCATAATCCGGAAGCCGTCCAAACTGCATTCAAGATTTTTAGTAATGTAAGGGTGGGGAGAAGGGGCCAAAAAACAAAAACATACTTCCACAAAGCCCATCTGCGAGTAAAGGTACTTTTCTGCGACGCTGTCCCTCGTGGTGGAAAATGTCTGTTTTTTTTTTGTTTTTTTTTTTTGTGGATTAGTCGTGTTTTATTACGTCTTGCTTTGGTTTTAAACCGTATACATATACACACATATATACCTATATATATATATGTGTGTGTGTGTGTGTATACGTATATGTACTGAATACAGTGTCCATACGGGCGACATGTGGCACTGCAAAATCATGGCAAGAGTCATCGCTGTCTCCCTTGGAAAAGGGGAACGAGAAAGAGAAAGGAAAACAACCAGAAAGAAATGATGAAAAAAATGGTGAAAAGAAAAGATGAAGAAAAAAAAAAGTAAAAACAACTCACAATAAGCGTCTTGTTCTGCTCCAAGGCCAGGCGCTCTACCTCCTGCAGCAACTTTTTTGCCAGACCATGTCGTCTGTACGAGGGGGACACAATGAGCATCTCAAGCTCTCCTCTGAAGGTACCGGCTTCGCTGTCGGACAGGGCCAGCTCTACAACGCCCAGCACTTGGTTTCTTTGGATGGGTGTGCTGCCATTGCCATTGAGGTTGACGTTGCTGTTGCCGTCGTCCTTGCTTCCGCCATTGCCAGAATCCTCCTCCGATTCACCCGCGAGAGCAATAAGCGTGAGTCGTCGGCCCTCAGCACTTTCTCGCGTATGCTGCTTCCAAAACGCAGTCATTTTCGCGCGCTTCGCCTCGTCAAAGGGCGGGTGGAAGCGGAGCGGTATGTCATCGCATTCAATGGCATCGACATGGAGGGTCACAATCGAGGGGAACAAGTGTTGATGTCGTGCTGGGTCGAAGGGTATGATTTTCACGTTGGCCATTTTTTTTTTTTAAAAAAAAAAAAATTTCTTGGTGTCGTATCCAAGTGTATCTCAGCGGGCGTTGGGACCGTTCTTTGAATGCGACTTTTCGTTTCGCCCTCTTTTATCTTTCCCTCTCTTCTCTCCTTTTTTTTTTTTCAACAAAAAAACTTTTCTGTCGTCGTCGAGCTCCACACCCTGTAGCTGGGGATGCGCATGCATGTACAAATCAGAGCAATCCAACATCAATTTCTTTTTTTTTTCTGCGTTGGCAGGTACAAATATTTTGAACCCCCTCTCTACCCCCTGAATGCTTCCCCCTCAAGTCTTGCCGGAACTGAGCTGTAACTTTTCTTCTTTCTTTCTTTTTTCCCCTTTTCTGATCTTATTTCGTTTTTGTTCCTCTTTTCTTTCATTTCTTTCTTTTTCCCTTTTTCCTTTTTTTTTGTGCGTGTGTGTGCGTTTGTGTTAATAACGCATACATGAACAATATTGACAGCGCGGGGATGCGGCAAGGCGGGGTGGCAGGCAGTCTGGCAGGGATTCTGGCAGTTGAAATGTCTCGGAGTGGACGGGGTCCTGAGAAAAAGAGGGGTTTCGTATGCAGGATAATCTAAATCAAAGTGTCAAGTTGGTTTCATCTTCTGGCTTTTCGGTTGAGCAATGAGGAGGACTCCAGCAAGATAGGCTGAAATCCGAGTCCGATCCGACTCAGGTGCGGAGCAAAGAGAAGGAAGATGAAAAGATAAAGTCATGTGTGAGATGTACATACTGTATGTGTACACACGTATATTGTACAGTCAAACGTTGTTGCGGAGAAGGCTATATTTTTTTCTGCGTCGACATCTTTATGAACCAGTGAAAACATCTAAATCAAAGGTACAACGTGGCGGATTACATCAACTTACACTGTACTAACAGGAATATTGACATTAATAATGATAATGCAAATAAAAACTTCCTATATGCATCTGTTGTCTCTTTCAAACCAAAGCAGCATGCATACGTTGCCCTTGGATCTCTAACGACATTATTGTAATTTTCCAAACTAATGATGAATCGGCTCCATTCCCCCTCTGCAAAATTGATGCGAGCAATCATTCAAGGGTTACACTGTGCTACTGTATGACTATGTATGTTCTCACACATATGTATGTATGTACATCAACGCTTTCACCTTCAAACTCCACCTCGGAGGCAACCTTCTTTTTGCTTATAGTCGAAGGCCGTCAAGGTTCCCCCGCCCACCAAGTGATTTGTGCTCTCTGCTGATCATATTTGTCTCATGGCAAATCATGGCAAATCTCCTACTCGTTCAGCGGTCAAGGTTAGTCCTCGGTGTTCTCTTCTGGCCGCAGTGCAGGCATGCCACGTTCAGAGTCACTCCTCTTCCCCCCTTTCCCCCTCTCCCCCCTCCCCCCTCCCCCCTCTCCCCTTTTCCCTCTCCCACGAGGTGGTAGCCGCTCCGCAACAGGCTCTGTGCGAGATGGCACCGGGATATCATCAAATGTGGATCTGGCCAATGCAAATTTCGCCGCCGCCGCCGTCGTCTTGACGCGTCGACCGTGGGCCTGGCCGGCGGGGACATTTTACGACAAGGGGCATTGCCGCGCGCGAAGAAGACCTGTCCGTCTATCCGAGTGGCCACGGAGGTAGTCGAGTCGTTGCCCAAACAGCACCGCTCAGCCTCTCAGCAAGGGTCAACGGTACACTGGTTGGTGGGGGTGAAAGGGGGGACGCATCTTTTTATTATTTTTTTATTATTATTTTTTCTTTTTTTTTTCTTTTTTCTTTTTTTTTCTTTTTTTTATTTTTTTATTACCGTGCGCAACGGCAGAATTGTGTCCGAGGTGACAAGGACAAGATCCGACATGGACTTTCACGAAAGTGACTACAAGATGTACCAATGCATAACTTGTGTCCATTCTCTTTGCTCGCCACCAGGAGCTCGGTCAGGACTCAAGAATTCAGAATCATCTACCCCCCCCCCTGGCCAGTGGAGCGCGGCACGGGTATTCCCTCGAGGCCCGCGGGCGTCCCGCGTGTGACACGATACACGATGGAATCGGCGATTTCCGTCACCGCCATTCTCGGCCACGATCCGGGACACAGCCGAATGCAAGGAATGGGCCATCAGTTGCGGTCGCGAAAGCACCATTACCAATCATGTCCATTGAGATGCCTCGTCTTGACACTGCTGCGCTGGAATAGCAAGTAAGCTATTTGGCGCGCGGATGGCATTCGAGACTCAAATGCAACATGAAACTGTCCGCCCGCATTCTGCTTTCCCCTGGCCTTATCACGCTGGGAAAATGCATATGTATGTATGTATATATATTTATATATATCTGAGATAGATGCAAGTCACAGGCTTGGATGTCAATCATCGTAGGCCGGGCTCTCACAGGTAATCCTCCAGCAATGGAGGGCGTAGGGGACGCCCTAAGCGTCCCTGATAGAAACTTGGAGAGAGATGGCGCAGATCGCCCTTAAGAACAATGATTTCCCGATGAACCCGGACTCACAGTAGCCTCTCGGCTAGTCTATTACTACTTGTAGGAAATATCTTCTTTTGGAATACACTTTTAAGCTGCGTGTCGTAAAAAGAGCCTTTGACACGTTACATGTTAGTGTAAAGACTAAACGCAGAGTGTGAATAGAATATGGAAGATGTTAAATGCAACGGTATCTACACGTACATATGGATATAATGATTCTACGATGATAAAGGCTCTATGACTTCATTTTGCTAATGAGCTGGGGACGCGGTAAGAGGCGTCTTGAAAACAGTCCCCCCCTCTTTCCCATAATTTGATTCTTCCTAATTGAAGCCGTATCTTATCGTATTCTTCAATGAAGGGCTTGAATTTTATTCAATCATGCAAATGTATTCCTTTCGTATGTGTAATTTGATATAAGCTAGACAAAAAAAAAAAAAGGACACATACATCATGACGCTAAAACATACCGTCTTTTTAAAGTGCCCGAAGGCGCCAAAACATCCGGTGTCCTGCTTACCCGCCCGGGGTCGCGGACATTCGGCGCAGATGACGGAGTTTACGGACACACGAAAGATTAAAGACCGGACAAGATCTCTGGGAACGGAGTTTTATGTCTCTGTTTTTCTTTCCGGTCTAAAGTCTAGACTGACCGTCCATTGGGCGCGCAGGAGAGCAGAGAAGAGAAAATGGCAGCATCACAGATGGAGGAATCCTTGCCAGAGCGGGCCATCGGCCCCGAGGGCCTGGCTGGATGTCCGAGACGGACTAGATGGACTAGCGGGATGAACAGATGACAATGTTCCTTGGGGATGTGAATGTGGCGGACGAAGCAATGATTCTCTGCTTCATCATTGACGGATTACCGGGCAGTTTGACGAAATTGATTGCGCAATATATATTGCAACTTCAGCCTTGTTGTTTCTTTCTTTCACGCCGTCTCCTATCACTGCTTTTGCAACATCAAGCGACAAAGGGCCCGCACCTCGACTTGCATACCATTCCTACCCGCACTCTTCCTGGGCTCCAACCATCCAAGTTTCAACCTTTCACAATGACTGCCAACAAGACGCTCGTGTACAAAAAGATCCCCAAGGGATTCCCCGTCGCGGGCGAACACGTCGTCGTTGAGACGCGCGACATTGACCTCAATGACGTGCCCAAGGGCGGTCTCGTCGTCCAAGTTCAGTATGCCTCGTTCGATCCCTACCTGCGCCCGAGAATGCGTGACCCCAGCATCAAATCCTATGTGCCGGCTTTCCAGCCCGGGGAGCCCATTGTCAACGACACTGTCGCCAAGGTGCTCAAGAGCGACAGCCCCGAATTCAAACAAGGCGACATCGTCAAGTGCCAAGGGCCCATCGCCGAGTATGCTTCCATCGCCGACCCCAAGGCTCACAGAGTGTTGAAGGTCCAGAACCCGCACAATTTGGACTTGGCCGTGTTTACTGGTGCGCTGGGCATGCCCGGCCTGACTGCATGGTCGAGTCTGTACAAGATTGGCAAGCCCAAGAAGGGCGAAACCATTTTTGTCAGCTCTGCCGCCGGCGCTGTCGGACAGCTCGTTGGTCAGATTGCCCTGAAGGAGGGCTTGACCGTGATTGGATCGGTCGGGTCTGACGAGAAGCTCGATTTCATCACCAAGGAGCTTGGCTTTGACGCCGGCTTCAACTACAAGAAGGAGTCGCCCGAGGAGGCGTTGAAGCGCCTCGCCCCAAAGGGCATCGACATTTACTACGACAACGTCGGTGCCGAGAATCTGGACGCCGCGTTGAACCACCTCAATGTCTTTGGTCGAGTAGTTTGCTGTGGAATGGTAAGGTTTTTACTGCAATCGGCCCTGTTTCAGATGGCGAAGACGATCGCCTCTTGCCCCAACTCTTTTTTCTTTTTTTTTTTTCTTTTTTTTTTTTCGTGGAAACAAGAATACAGAGCTAACCAACAACCTTGCAAACAGATCAGTCAGTACAACAACACGAGCGAACCGTTCGGCATCCGAAACATGATGAACGTCGTCGACAAACAGCTCACCATCCAGGGCTTCATCGTTGGCAATCCCGAATTCGGTGCCGCATACTACGGCGAGCACCAGGAGATACTGCAGCAGTGGTTGGCGGACGGTAGCTTCAAGGCCAAGATGCACTTTACCGAGGGGATTGACGACGCCGCCAACGGGCTGATTGGCATCTTTGAGGGCAAGAACTTTGGCAAGGCTGTTTTGCGGGTTCAATAAGGGAGCCTGGTCCCAGATTCTCTGGAGGTTCAACAGGAGTTGAACAAGGACTAGAGGATGTATAGATGATACGAGATATGACCTTTTTATTTGTAAGAATAACATTGGCAGGAAAAGGAACGATTTGATGATGATAAAAAAAATAAAATGAAATGAAAATTTAGAAAATAAAAACACCTCACACTTCAAACAATCCTCAATCTGTCGCGATCCCTTTGTCAACGGGAGTTCTGCACGTGCCTCCATTTCGGTGGCCGCATGTCGCATTTTGGCACTAGTTTGAAAGGTTGAAGGTTGTGGAAGAGGTTGGACGATCAAATCGGCCTGTTGACGTCAATGCGAGTTCCGATTAGCTCCTTTCCCGTCGTTCCTTCCCTGTCTGGAGCAAGCGTCACACACACACACACACACACACACACACACACACACAGAGGCTGAGCAAATCATGAGGTGGGGGCGGGGCACGGCGGGGCACGTGGTCCATTGTCATCGTGAGCAGATATTGGCCGGCTCGGACATTTCTCGCGCGCGCAACAAACCTCCATCTTGGCATCTCACCATTTCGTCTTGCTTACCAGACTGCCTGGGACTCCTACATACCAGATAATCTTTCCGTCTGCCCTTTATTATTAGATCCTTCTCTTTCTTCCTCTTCCTCTCCTTCTTGTCAAACAACACATTTTCGACACACTCCAAACCCCACAGACACCACCATGTCGGGGTTCCCCGGACAGGGTTATTACGGGGCCCAGCAGCATCACGGAGGAGGAGGCGGTTTTCCTCCAGGTCAGGGTCCGAGACCCGGCTATGGTTATGGAAACTACGGCAGCGGCCCTCAAGGTCCGCCCCAAGGCAATTATGGTCCGCCCCAAGGCAATTATGGCCCGCCTCAACAAGGCAATTACGGTCCTCCACCTGGTTACGGCCCGCCTCACGGAGCAAATTACGGCCCTCCAGCCGGCAACTATGGCCCGCCGCAAGGACACTATGGTCCTCCACCCCCGGCCTATGGCCAAAATCCGCAGCCTCAGTACGGCATCCCTGTGCCCTCTCACAGTCCCTCGTCGGGCTACGGTCAACAACAGGGCGGCTATCCCCGGGTTGGACCTCCGCCGACCACTCCTCAGCAGTTTGGCCACGGAGCCCCTCAAGGCTATACGTTCCAGTATTCCAACTGTACAGGCAATCGAAAGGCGTTGCTGATTGGCATCAATTACTTTGGCCAAAAAGGAGAACTTCGTGGATGCATCAACGACGTGAAAAACGTATCAAACTTCTTGATTTCCAAGTACGGGTATAAGCGAGAGGATATGGTCATCCTGACAGACGATCAACAAAACCCCGTCATGCAACCCACCAAGGACAACATGCTTCGTGCCATGGGTTGGCTGGTCAAAGATGCTCGTCCAAACGATTCTCTGTTCTTCCATTACTCTGGTGAGTGAACGTGATGAGCGGAATTCGAGGAGGAAAGAGGGGGGGGGGGGAGCGCGGGCGCAGGGGAGCAATGAAAGAGACGTTGACCACTAACGCTCGTCACCAGGACACGGTGGCCAAACCGAGGACCTCGACGGCGACGAAGATGATGGCTACGATGAAGTCATATACCCCGTTGATCATAGGCAAGCCGGACACATTGTCGACGACGAGATACACTTCCGCCTGGTCAGACCCCTTCAGCCCGGTGTTCGCTTGACGGCCATTTTCGATTCGTGCCATTCAGCAACTGCCATGGATCTGCCATATGTGTACTCGACCAAGGGCATATTGAAAGAGCCCAATCTTGCCAAGGAAGCCGGCCAGGGGCTTCTCAATGCTTTGGGATCGTATGCCCGCGGTGATATTGCTGGCATGGCAAGCACTGTGTTTGGATTCGCCAAGACTGCCTTCAAAGGCGACGATGCCTACAATAAGACAAAGGACACGAGGACGTCGCCCGCTGATGTTATCATGTGGTCAGGAAGCAAGGACAGTCAGACTTCGTATGTCTCCAACGGACCACGTTGATTCTTTCTTTCTTTTTTCTTTCTTTTTTCCCTTTTCCCCCCCCCTTTCTACTTTTTTTTCTTGTCAGTTCTCGTTTTATCCCAAATGCCTACTTTACTAATGGCATACAACATGTAGTGCCGATGCGACAATTGCCAACCAAGCCACTGGTGCCATGTCATGGGCATTCATCAATGCCTTGCAGCAGAACCCCCAGCAAAGCTACGTGCAGCTACTCAACAGCATTCGAGACCTTCTTGCGTCCAAGTACTCGCAGAAACCTCAACTCTCATGCAGCCATCCTCTGGGTAAGTTTTCATCTCCATTGTCTTCCTTTCTTTCCTTTCTTTCCTTGGAACATATTTCAGCCACTAGTAATGAGTGTTCAATTGACATTTTTCTAGATACCAACTTGCTGTTTGTGATGTAAATAGGAGAAGAAAAAAAGGCTGGCTCTATTCAGGAGGATATACTTCCGTCATCTGTTGAAGCGCTCATGTCCTAGGGTTGGTTTCGAATTGACGTTTTCTTTTGTATAACTCTTGGCTAAAGACAAGCCTCTGTGGTGTATGGTGCCATGTGATATACACCTTGTAGGATGTAGAAAATGCCCATCGTGTCCTCTGCCGGGTGGCCCCATCTCGTCCCGTATCATTGAAACACGGCCAGGAGCTGACACGGCCTTGGTTCTCGGTTCGCTGTTTTACGGCGCAGACTCGAAGGATCCTTCCCTGCCCTTCCAAATATTTGGGTGCAACAGGTCGGCTTGCTACCCTCGGAATGCATATTGATTATCGGGTAAATGGATGCCTGTCTGTGAGTAAATGCGTGGCGGCTAAGACCCAGACAAAACGACAAGGTGGCGACCCAAGGAGAGTATATCATTGGGAATTCTGAAACCTTTTTTTTTTTTTGGCAACAACGTCATGTATGCTAGACCAGTGTGGCCAAAAAGGGGATGCTGTTTCCCCAGGCCCGTAGCACGTATCAGAATTCCAGGAGGATCGGGGGTCAATGCATGGCGTCTGCAAGCCATGACATACGACATTCGGGTCTACTGGCGTTTTTGTTTGTTGGAAACAAATGGGTGAAATATGAGGGTGGAGTTGTTTTGTAGTTGACGTCGCTGAGTCTGTCATTGTAGGTTATATATATATATATATACACGTATGTGTGTGCGTTTCCAATACACACCGTTTTCTGAACCACGCGAAATACGAACCACAGCCCTTCTGTCGCAGATTTGAAACGGGCTCATGCAGAATTATACACAAGGGGGACAGGGCAGTGGAGACACCGTATTGCCAATCCCTTGCCCCTTGACCAGTACATGAAAGGGCGTTTTGTGAAAACAAGAGGATATGTACATGTATGTAGGTCCGTATGGATATAGCGCGGAAGCAGTGTCTCGGAATCGAGCCCGCCGAATCAGACACGACGTTATACAGCGATGGTTGTTTTGAGGGGCTCTTGTCCGTATTCAGATGGAAAGATGTGTGGACAGGAATGGCTGTAAAACGGCTGCCCGCAATTAACGTGCTTGACAAGCATGATACACAACACTCACCCTTCCGAGGGACTGATATCCGTACTCGCTATCCTTAATGTGGCGGAGGACGTCTGAAGTATTACTTATGAAATACTTCTGTTATATAGAATTTTTATAGAAGAAGCCCCTTGAAAGCTTAGGGTAAAGGAAAAGAAGAAAGGAAAAGAAGAAAGGAAAAGAAGAAAGGAAAAGAAGAAAGGAAAAGAAGAAAGGGAAAGAAGAAAGGGAAAAAAATGATCAAGATGGACTTTTGATAACATTTCTCGAACTCCTCTAGAATCACCATGTGTGGCTAGTATTGCCGATCAAAGCTACCTTTCCGTGCCACACCAGGGTTGCCGAGTACCCGAATCGTGGGTGCCGGACAATAGTTCCCAAGCAGCATGTAAATGAAGCGCCCTTGGATTCTGGACATGACCCCCAGCTGCTCCAAATGCAAAAGCCTAACCCCATCCGCCGTTTCTACAGAATAAATAGTTGTTTATTCGTTTTATTTCATTTGATTCTTTCTTTCCTTCTTTCCTCTTTCTTCAGGAACTTCCCGAGTCCGACTCTCATGGCGTGTCAGTGGCTGGGACGATTCCACTGGCAGAGACCAAAGTAGAAGCATTCAGGGCAAGTACTCAGACCAACCCCCATGTTCGTCTCAACCCTTCCCTCTCCTCTGCAAAAATGGAATCGAAAACGCTGGGCTAAATATGAAATGCCTGTCAAAAAGAAATAGCGGAGGGTCAGAGAAAAAGGAAAAAAAAAAAAAACATTCCGCAAGCATCAACTACGTTCCTGTTCGTATCGCATTGCAATGTATAATTGACCTTTGCTCATCTGCCGAGGAAAACGTACTTTCCGGTCGCCTTAATTTTATACAAGTCATGGGCACGCGATGCCGCGGGATGGTGGTCCATCGAAGCGCGAAGAGTGCAAGGGCAGCCGTGTGGGAGCGCGGCAAAATAGAGACGATGATGGATGAAATGAAAGGCTAGAAGAAAAAGAAAAGAAAAGAAAAGAAAAGAAAAGAAAAGAAAAGAAAAGAAAAGAAAAGGAAGAAAAAAAGAAAAAAAAAAGGAGCAGCGCTCTACAATGGTCTTAATGCTAACCTCCCACGTCTTTAACCTCTTTTTTTTTTTTTTTTTCTTTTGTTCCTAAAGGATTCTGCTATCAGTACAATGACCAGCGATGGCACGCACTTGCCAGTAAGCGAAATGCCCCATCGTAAAATCCCCTCCTCTTGGTATCCACGACAGCGTCACAGTATCATCTCGCTTATGTTCAGCACCAAAGAGTCGTTTGAACGCAAGCCTGAACGCAAGACAAGAGTCCAAAACATCGCGGGGCCGTTGTCTCAACATTTGTTCCTATGCACGTGGCTCGCCGGCCGGGGATTATTCGTCATGCGCTAGCTTGCCATGGTTCCCGTGCTGGGCGTTGACAGACGGCAGATGTCTACGAACGCAGAGCCACAATCTACTTGAGAGAAGGATGGATGGCCAGGAGAAAGAAGCCACAAACATGGTACCTGCCTACCGTGTGAGCGTACCATACCCGTTACGTAGTAGATAGCCCGTCATGCTTTCTTCTAGTGCCAAAGCCAAGAAATAGCGCTCGTCCGGGATAAAAGTGTCAACCAGGGGATCCCACAAGTCGCGAATTCTCCTGCTGAGGTAAGGAGTCGGACATGGTCGCATGGGATGATTGTCACAAGTACAATAGATGACAGGAACGAGTTGACGCGCGAAGAGGATTCCGTCGCCTCCAAAACGCAGATGAAACGCAACTCGTGCCGTGCATTGTGAACGGCTCCATGTTTTCTGTGCTCGAAACAAACAACGCACTCTTCCGTGCCCGGCGATTCATCCCACAAGAGTCAACTCATCCGGTTTTTGCTCCTACCAAACTTTATGCGAAAGTCACATGCTTGTTGGAGCGTGGTCGGGCTGGGTTGACGTTGCCGGGTGATTCAGGCTAAAGTGGACTTGATACACATCCCACGTCCTGTTTGCGATCTTTTGCCGGCGTTGGCTTGAAAACAAACGAGGCCGGCTGATGGATGGGACTTCTTTAATGGGACGAATTCATCTCCAATCCATGAGCCGCAGGGTTCTTTCTGTCCCATCTCGTCCCACCAACACCGGACACGGCACCCCGGGCAAAAGGGACCAGCAACATCAGGGGCACATTCTTTTCAAAGGCTCCTCCTGGGAGTCCTGGCCTGGCTCCTGGCCCGGACACATGGCATACATAAAACAAATCTTGCTCCCGCCGCCTTGTTGACGAGGACCTCTTGCTGCGTCGCCCTTCCTCTCTCTCCCGTCTCCGTCTCTCTCCTCAAGCTCAACCCGCGCCGGACGCCCCAACTCTTTCCACCATGCAGCTCATCGCGAACCTCGGTCTCCTCCTCCTCACCCTGCAGGGCGCGCGCGCCGACGTGGCTGATTCAAGCTGCCCGCCGATACACATCATCGTTGCGCGCGGCACCGGCATCCCTCCCGGCTACGATCTGATCCTGCCACTGGTCCAGACGCTCCTCTTGGAGCATCCCGGGGCCACGTCGGAGCCCCTTCAGTATCCCGCGTGCGGCGGAGGAGCCGGCTGCGGAGGCATCTCCTACTTTGACTCGGTTCGCGCGGGCACAGCTGCCGTGGCAAAGACGGTCAATGATTTCAACGCACGATGCCCTCAAACCAACCTTGTCTTGATGGGCTACTCTCAGGTATGTCATGTCGTGGTCGTGTCGTTTTGTGGGAAAGACACCAACCGCCAAACAACCCCTCTCACCCCTTCGTTCCTCTCCTAATTCGATTCCTCGCAATACAGGGCGGCCATATCATCGACAATGCTCTCTGTGGCGGCCCGGACGAAAACGCCAGAATCACCAGCTCAACCCCGGCCATCAACCCCACCGCAGCCAACATGATCAAGGCAGTCACCTTTATGGGAAGCCCTCGCTTCCATGCTGGCTTCCCTTATGGTCAGGGAACATGCCGGGAATATGGCGTAAGTCAACAATCTGCTCCCCCCCCTTTTCACCCCGATTCTGTCCTTGCCATCTGGATGAGCATTGTGGTAACCATCAACTTTTTTTTCCGGGTCACCATTAGTTTGATGCCCGCCCTGCAAACTTCCAATGCCCCAACCACTATGGCGACAGGATCCAATCATACTGTGATCAGGGAGACCGTTACTGCTGCTCCGAGGCTGGCCAACCGGGATGGCTAGATTGGATTCACGGCTCATACGTCCTTACCTATGGGGCCGCGGCCGTCGAGTTCATCAACCGGCAGTTGGCTTAGTCAAGCTGCTGGATGTAGCTTTTAGTCTGTGTAGTCATGTAGAACTAAAGAAGAAAAACCAAAATAAATTAAAAAAAAAACATTACTTCATCGTTGTGTCGTGACTGGTTTGAGTGGCAATGAGAATGAGGGTTGTTCTTTCATCTACATACACCTATCGTTCGATACATCCATTCACAGAACCTGACTCTGTCCAGTTCAGCCAAGAACAAACAACGTATGCCACTCTGAGTACTCCCATCGTCATTACTATGTGCTTGAAACGGGGCGGCTATATGCGCGCAAAAGCTCCGCCGCCGACGCCGCCTCATCCTCTACTACCTACCACACAAGAGGGCCAAGAGGCTCCGTGACGTTGGGAATAAACGTTCTCGTCACGGCCTTTTTGTGGTAGTCGAGCGTGTCGGTAAAGACAGTCGTCCCCCACCAGCTGGGGAAGCTTTTGCCCCTGAGACCCAGTGTCATTGCGACGACGACGACGCAGAGACGAGAGCCAATGTCGAGGGCGCCCGAGAGCACTGAGTTGTATTGGTCTAGATGAATGGTGAGCAGGCGGCCTGAGGACTTTTCTGCACCGTATTTGCCTTTCAATCACACACACACACACACACACACACAGAGAGAGAGAGAGAGAGAGAGAGAGATAGAGAGAGAGCGAAAGAGGTAAAAGCAAACTCACTCCACCAGGCAAAGAAACGACTTCGGATCCAGCCGTTAAAGATGACCCCAACAATCACCCACGGAAAGAGGTAGTACAGCGTAGCTGGGGGCACAATCGCACATGCGCCAAATACTACAGGCCATATGACATATTGAGCAAACGAACCAGGGTAGCGTCTCGCGAGAAGATACTGCATGATTGGGCACGCCGCGCCGATGAGCCAAAAGCAGTTTGTCCAGGCGTAGATTCCGCCAGCGCCAAAGACGCGTCGAGGGCCCTGTGTAGAGGAGAAGTAGGAGAGTCAGATGAAGATTGTTTTTTTTTTCTTAACCCGTAAACATGCCACATCACAGCTTACAATGACACCCCAAATCACACTCGCATTATAAAACGTAGCCGCGCCGGGACAAATCAGCCCTTGCGGCTGGTCATCTTCACAGATCCCGTCAATGTGGCCAATGGCAAAGTTGTACGTGGCGACTTGCACGAGAGACAACCAAATCACGGCAAAGGCCTGGGCGGCGAACATGCTGCGGGGGGGAATCTTCATATAGTGGCCAATCTTCATGTCGGAGATGAAATTGAGGCCGTGGGAACAGGTCATGTAGCCCCATGATTTGAACAGCATCATGGCAACGGGGCGGCCGGGGAGGCTAGGTTGTTATGATTGCCATTGTTATTAAATATTATGATGATGGGGTTTTTTTTTTCGGGTTATTTTGCGTGAGAATCAATATTGAGCCGGGAACGAGTCACGTTTTCTGTACCTTTCTGCCTTCTTGTTTTGACGGACCGTCGGGCGATGACGCTCAAGGAAGCCTCAGGGAAGAGTGCAATGTGAATGCAAAGAAGAAAAGACTTGAGAAAGAATGAATGAATGAATGTAAGGACAAAAAAAAAAACTCACATGTACCCGAAAATCATCTCGGTTATGATATTAAGACCAGGCTGCTGGTTGGTAATCGCTTGAATCATGCCAATGGGGATAAAAAAGACGGCTGCTATCAGAATACACACAATGTAGGCCCACCACGGCAGGTGAGTATCCCAGACCTGCGAGGCAGTCATGCCAAAGGCAAAGCTTATGACAAAGACAATGGTGAACCAAAATTCGGGCGCCTCTCTGTATTTTTGCATCAACCTCATGTGCACGTCGGGCTCGTCGGAGCGCGCTTCAAAGGCCCGGCGCCAGATATCAGGTCCGTAGAAGAGGCCGACGTGGGAGAGAGTCGACACCAGTGTCGCAAAGGACATGCCGTAGCCGAGCGAGAAGGTGGCACCGAGCAGAATGGGCGAGTAGGCCTTGTAGGCCGTCTCGTTGACGGTCAAGTCGGGCGAGAGGATGCGCGACGTGTTGTAGGGCCTGGCAAAGCGATCCCAGTTCTTGTTGGCGCTGAGGGGAAGATACTTGTATTCGACGGGGCCGCCGTAGGCCAGGCCGAGGGTGCCGACGAGGCAGATGACGAGGCCGAGGCTGATGTTGAGGATGGCGAAGAGCGGCGTCTGGAGCGGGCTGCCGAGCCACGACGATACCCCGAGCCAGTCAAACGTGATGGGCAGGATGCCGAGACCAGAGACGTGGCCAAACAGCTGGTTGACCAGCACGTTGTCGGGCGCGATCCAGCAGGCAAAGGTAAAATACTGCAGAAAAGGGGCCATGACCTCGGGCACCCATTGATAGAAAAAGGTCGCCACCGACACGAGCAGGAAGAACCGGTATCGTGAAATCGCCCACCCATTCGTCGAGGCGGGCTCGGTGCCCTCGTGCTTGTGAAGAGCGTGCATGACGGCGCACGTCACCAGGTTGGCCGGCCAGACCATGGATGCGGGCCAGACGAGGAAGCGGCGCGCGATGCCCGCGATGCCGAACCCCATGGCCTGCGTCGAGATGATGAGCAGGGTCTGGAATCCCCAGCCAAAGCGCTGTTTGTAGAATACTTCTTGCGCGAGCAGAATCTCGATCGCGTAGCTGTAGGCCGAACCAGCCGCCGTCATCATGGTGATGATGGTGTGCTCCTTGACGTTGAACGGACCCGGGTTGAGGTTGAATTTGAGGCCGAGGAGGTTGATGTCTTTGCTGGGGAGCACATTTGCCATGCCGACTCCAAGTCTATTGCATTTTCTGGTTAGTAGTCAGTCTTTTTATACATCCTTTGCGTTCTTTCTTTTATCTTTCTTTTTTCTCTTCTTCTCTTCTTCTTTTTTTCTTTTTTTCTTTTTTTCTTCTTCTTTTTTTCTCTTCTTTCTTTATATATGTATATACTTTATTTCTTTTTTTCTCTCTTTCTCCCTTTGCCCCTATTTGTTTATTTCTTTGTCCCCCCCATCTTCTCCCATTAGTGAAACCTACGGATAAGCAATAATTTGCACCACCGTAGCCGAAACACTCGCCGACGAGACATGCATCGAAAGAACCACATTGCATGCCGCAACAATGGTGCAGAGAAGGGTTCCCAAAACCCAAGCCCGAAATGTGTTTACAGGCATGTCATTGTCATCGGTGGGGGGGACCTGGCGGTAGAAATTGCGACGTTAAAAAGGAAACAGTATTTCCACAGAGTTTTCGCTTCTTTTCGCTTCTTTATTTCTTTCATGAGAAAGAAAAAAAAACCGCAAATAAAAAAACCAACACAAACGAGCTTCTTTCAGAGAGCGCACAACCGTATAAGAGTACAACGTACCGAGGCTCGCACTTCGGAATAGGGGGAATCCTCCTGCATGAGCGTCTCATCGACGGGGATCTGCTTCTCTGCGGCGTGCAACTCGAGGGCATGGTCCACGGTATCGAGCTCGTTGTTGTCGAGGAAGAGATCCCACTTGTGCTGTCGTTGACGAGTCTTGACTTGTCGGGCAGGGACGTCGGGAGAGGTTATCGACCTCTGCGAGAGGCCGGGGCGGTGCTTGGAGGCCATGTCGCACAAGTACAGCACGTATGCTCTTGACAACAAAACGTGCGATCTGGCCGTTATATAAGACACGCAGAATAAAACGCACAAAGGCTGGCAAAGGGATTGGTGTGACGCGATGCTCGGGCGGATTCGGACAGCAGCAGCATCGTCTATAATATGTCTGTCTGTTCTGTATGCCGGTACGTTTGTCCGTCTGTCTGTCTGCAAGTAAATACATCCGAATATACAGAAACCGCCAACGGCATGCAGCGGGCCGGACGAACAAGTCCTGCTTCGTATGAGATGCGATTGAGGGATTTTGCCACATGCGCCTAGCAAAGGCTTGCATGACCCTATACCAACTTCTGTCTTGGATCTCGAATAGCTGCCGCGAACAAAAATCCCTACCCGGACACGACGACTATCCATGGTTGCCACGTCTCTCGGTTTCGAGTCCATCACTATCAGAAGAGTCGCGGAGAAGGGAAGCCCCCGAGAAGCGCCCTTGGACGAACATGTCGGCGACGGGCGAAACAGCGGAGTAAAGGACCTGGCTCCTTTGCACTGAAAACGGTAGTTATACTGTTAAGAAATACATAGATGGATGGGCGGATAGAGATGGGTGGATAGATAGAGATGAAGCACCATGATGGTTTGACGCTGCACTTTTGTTGCGAGAAGCAAATCGGGTTTTGAGAGTCATATTTTTAAGACAAGCTGCATATCTATGTTGCAACTTGCAAATATTGAACCCTTGGCAACATCTCCGGTACTCGATGATTGGTGCACGCGGCTGCCATGTCGGACGAGCCGGTTTTCGATCTGGAGACCGGAGTTGGGAGAGTTTCTGCATTGCAAAGAGAGTGAGTCTAGTGCTTTACGCATACTTTTGGTATCGCGCATGCATCTTGCTTCTTATCGATGTGAATTCGTGGGAAAAGGACACCCCCCCCCCTTCCGACGAAATGCAACCTCGATTCAAAGATGCGTTGCAACCGCAATCGTCCTGCACAGCACAATCTGAGATAAGCAACGACGCAATTGATCGAACCAATGTCGTAGCATCTGATAGATGATGTTTGACATGCAGTTTGTCGCCTCGCCAGATCCACGCCATGCAAGTACGCCAAGAGCGAGACTTTTTTCTTTTCTTTTTAGTTTTCTCCGTTTCTTTATTCGTTTTCCTGCAAAATAGCTTCGTCAGCCACGTTCCCGACAACAAAGCTAACCGCTTCCATCCCAGTCCATAATTTCATTGGTGTAGGAGGTTTTTCTTTTCTTTTCTTTTCTTTTCTTTTCCTTCCTTCCTTCTTTCTTTCTTTCTTTCTTTCTTTCTTCTTTCTTTTCTTTCTTCTGCAGAGCTACCGGGAAGCAGAGCGTGCGGATGCACGCAGGTTTGGCCGACCAAAGTTGTTGCCCTTGTTCGATGGATGATGCGTGGGTGAGAGTCAATTGTGAGGCTTGTGGTATTGGATGCTGTGATGCTCGACTATACAGAGTAAGAGTCAATAGTACTCTTCTTACCACACAAAAGAAACGATGAAGCAAATCCCAAAGTCCAAAGAAGACATGGATGAAGCCTTTTCCGTAACGGCCCGACGGTCTCCACCCACTCCTTCCGGTTTTTGTATTAAAGATGAAGTCACTGGTCCGGACAACTTGGCTTCAAATCAGCCTGCAACATGTACAGCCGCTAAGGAGGAAAATTCAGGCTAATGATCGATAATGTGTAGCGCCACGCGGGCATAGATAGGCCTAAGACTTGCTTTAAGCACCAGTTGGCGTAAATAACCTGCGTACAAATGACTCGGGGCGACATGTACAAAAGTAAGGAGGGAAAATTGAAGATGAACAATGAAAACTGAAGACTCGAGAGCCAGAGAAGGAAAAGAAGTGGGGCGGCCACGGTTAGATCTGCCGAATGCCATGACGTGGAACTCGTCTTGTCGAGATCCACGATTGTTTAGTGCCGAGCAATGATGAGGTAGTTCTTTCTTTGCTCTGTCTTTTCTGTTTTCTTGTTTCTTTTTTTTCTTTTTTTTTTTTCTTTTTTTTTGTTTGAACGACCATTCGCTGCGAACCAGAATCCCAAAGGGATACGAGTTCAACGCAGGGCGCTATGGCGCGCAATAAGGTGCAATGGCGTTGCCTTGCGGCTGCCGCTGACAAGGCATCAATGATGATTGGGTGACTCGGGCGTCCGCCATGGATGCCCATGGACGCACGCGGCGAGGCATCTTGCATGCTTCCAAGTTCCATGCATCAACACCTTTTCGCTCGATGCATCCATGCCCCGATGCATCGACACATCGACGCCTCAATACTCCAATGCCTCATCTCCTCAATGCCTCGTCGCTCATTCTCTCAACGCTTCAACACCTCAACGCCCACTCCCCCAGTCACCTACCACGCTAGCAGAGATTGAAAAAAGAAACCTTGACGAGCCGACAAGGACGCGAAACTCGGGCTAGCAATCCACATGCAACCACATCATGTACATTTCCCGCACTAGCGGGGACCCTGGCCAATCTGTATCGTGGATGCCACCGAGCGCCCCAAATGCCTCCGTTCAACAGGAGGGCGTCACTGAAAGGATGTACCAGACTGTACATATATACATAAGCACCGGTCCGGCCAGCATCGTGTAGAGGAATACACCATCAAGCGGCAGCAACAGACTCTTGAGCCCAACTTGGCTCCAGAAATACAAAGTAGCCTCGTCCCCTGTGGCATTTTCTGAGAATGCATGTATTACTTGTGGCGCTTGCTTGACCCCGGTATCCTCGATCCTTTCTTCTCTTCTCTTTGCATTTGTTTCACACTTCTTTTTGCCTTCTTATTCTCTTTTTTCGGTCTTGAAATCTGTACTGTTGGCTAGTTCCTGGATAAAAGAAAAGGGGCCAAAAAAAAAATGCGACTCATCTTCGACAGACCCCCAAGGGCGTATCGTCCCCTTCCTCAATATGAAACCGAAAACACCCCATCCGAGAATTCTCGTCTCCGACACCAGCAACAGAGCAACATAATCATAGAATTCATTCAACGGATTGCTCCCCGCATGGCACTTGTCCTTTGCGTACTCCTGGCATTCGCCTACTTTATGGTGCGTCAAACAGCAATCAATCTTCTCTCTCTTGCTGTCGTCTCTTTTTCTGTACATCATTCGCTGCTCCAATGTTCTAACTCCTCCCTCCGAAACAAAACAAAAAAAAAAAAAAAAAAAAAAAAAACAAGTCCTTGTCAGATTCTTCGAGACACATCAACAATCATGGTTTCTTGACTGCCCAGCACTTACAAGCCATACCTATCAACGGCGGCAGCCGTAGCAACCATTCCATTTCAGCAGGTGGCAATCTTCGTCTGCGTGTCTTCATGTCGGCGGATTTTCCTCACATCAACCTGTGCAAGTCGGTCATGTCCGCCGTCGCAGTCGGCTATCCTGCCCCCGTTCTGTTGAACTGGAATGGCGAGTTCAACCATCCGCGCTGGCACCTTGCTGGCCGGCCCGCTGCGAAACTCGAGAGCTTTCTTGCCGTTATCGACGATCTTCTTGCTCGTGCCGAGGGCGAGGATAGCGACGCCCATGAGGACGATCTGGCCGTTCTTGTGGACGCACACCACGCTTGGTTCCAGCTGCCGCCGTCGGTCCTGATTCAACGGTACCACCAGCTGAACCGGGAGGCCGATCAACGACTGCAGGAACAGTGGGAGGCTGCGCGAGGCAATCACCACGCCGACCATCGTTTCCCCATTGACTCGCCGAGGCAGTCCATTATTGTGACGACGACGCCCTCGGCGGCCCTAGCCAAGGACGACCATGCAGGCATTGAGTCGGATTCCACCATCTCTCCAGACGGGTTTGGAAAGGGAACGCAACGTCTTCTCTCATCATCATCGTTCCTCGACCATATGGGTTCAGCGCGAAACCGCAAGGGTACCCCACGATACACCACAAGCCTCGGCGGCGGAATGGTCATGGGCACCATGGGCTCTCTTCGAGACGTCCTGCGCCGTGCCAAGGCCAAGATGGAAACCTCCGTGCAGAGAGGCCGACAAACATGGAGCGACCAGGCACTCCTTGGCGAGGTGCACGGGGAGCAAGAAATGTGGCGTGCATGGATGCGCGAGCTCGGCGCCACCTGGAACGGCACGGCATCCCAAAATGACCTGTCACGACTGCCGTGCCATGTGCGCACCGTGGCCAAAGCATCCCTGGCCGGCGACCGCTTCGAATACGGCATCGGCCTCGACGACGACCGCTTCAGCACGATGCCGCCCGTCGCCGATGCAGATACCCTCGCTTACTACGGCGCCTTTGTCAAGTTCAACAACGGGACGGCCCTGCAGGAAGCATCGGCCAAGGCCCGTCTTGTTTCCGATGGCGGACATGACCGCCTCCGTGGTCTTCCCGACGAGCTGTCCCAGAAAAATGTTGGCTCAAAGTACCTGGAAGCCGTTCAGTGGGGGGACCTCCCCTTGTACTCGGATCTATATCATGGCGTCACTCCCGTCGGCCTTCTTTTCAATAACGACGACAACAGCAACAACAAGAACAAGGGCAAGGACACTCGACTCGCCGACTGGTGGACCAACATGTGGTTTCATCCCCGATTGCGCAGCCTCGTCGCCCAAGCCATGTTGGCCCCTTCGCAAGACAGCACCATCCGACCTCTGGCGCGCATTCCAGCAGGCCCAGCAGACCAAATCCGGTATTGGGCCCCCAAGTCGAATTACCGCAACCCCAAGGTGCAAATCTTTAGCCCGGGGGGCACGGACAACTCGTCTGGAGGCTCCTACCACGCCATTGAGTGGGAGGGCATCTGCCAAAGTGATGGCAAGACACCATGGCATGAGGATATTTTTGGTGATAAAAAAGGTCCGTGGCAGTTGTAAATTCTTTTAAAAAAAAGAGAAAAAAAGAAACAAGAAAAAAAAGACCGGAAAAAACGAAACCAATGGATTAGACTGGTTCTGGCGGTATTAATCTGACGGAACCAATGAGCCGATGTCGACCATGGAGCGGTCACTCTATATGGTTTGCCGTGTTTTAGGTTGCAGCTATTTCGCATGTTATATACCCTCGTGATTTTTGTTTTTAGTATTCTCTGCTTATTTCTGCTTATTTCTGTTTTTTTTCTGGTTTTCTTTTTTTCTTTTCTTTTTTTCTTTCTTTTTTTTTTGACAAAACAAAAACCCTTTTTATTCTTGGTGTCATTCTCGCAGAAGCCCTTTACTGTACTTCCTATGACGTTAACGTATACGTCAACTTACCTCGTAATTATCACATCCCTGGACACCGACCCGTGACTTGTACATTTCATGACCATGCTGCGCACTGCGGGCAACTTGGAATGTGGCGCGCAGTGCGACGCAGCACGTAAAGCTTGGCGTTCTTGATGGTTTCCGATTTAGCTCCGTTTGGGATGTACATTGTGGCCACCAGTGCCGATACCTTCCATCTATTTCAGCGTTTCCAATTCTCTATGGTTTGGCCTTGTACGTGTGCATGTTTTTTTTTTTTATTTAGGAAAGTAAAATAAAAGAAATACTTGTACGTATATGCTCTTGGTTTGTAACAGGTGTGACGTTAATAATGCTATCATGTCTTCTTTTCCTACCTGTCTGTTTCTGTATTTCTATATTCTCCCTGGTTTATAGCTTGGTATGCTCACACATATGTATGTATATCGATATGTTTAAATAACACCGTAACGTGGCCTCGATAGGGAGGACACTGAGGCAGATATCATGAATACTATAAAGAGCAGTGCCTTCAAGACAGGCGCCTCAATGGCCCGCGGTGGCGTGACCAACGGGAGTGAAACCATCCAGGGCTGTATTGTATGGACATATCTCCACCAGTAACATAGACTACAACTCAATGAATGTACAGCTATTATTTTCGCTAATAAACGCTATTACCTATTAGTAAAGTACTTATATACATACACACATACATATATATATATATATATATATTACTTATTAGATTTCCTCAAATACTATAAAAGTGTAGGCGCACCTTCCCCGCTCATATACCTCTGTTCAAACAAACAGGCGGTGTATTATCCATTAGTACGACATTTCCCGCTCCTGGACAACTGTTGCCAGATCCTGTGGTGCAACGTCTCACCAAGACACACGGGTGACGTGACCAGGATGCCACGAAAATACGGGGGACCAGGGGTGGCCAGCGCCGAGCAAGAGGGCCTGAATCGTTTGGAATGCTTCCGATTCGTGAAACTCGTGAAACGCGTTATAGAACGTGTTTCCGTAAAAGCGCGGAATGAGTTTCTGCATTGTCAGCTATACGTGTGTTATGAAAACCCGGGCGTATAGAGCTCAGGACGAGGATCTACAGTTCATGCTCTACTCAACGAAATTCGCTCATTGAGATCCCAGGGATGCTAAATTCAGAATGCCACCAAAAAAAAACTACCTGGTTATTGATTGAAGACATTACACAAGATTCACATCTGCTCATCACTGCTAAAGTGACATCGGGGCACAACCCATGGGATTAAGCAATTTATCTCTGGTCCGCTAAGGGGGGTATCTATAGAAACCCAACGGAAAAAGGAAAAACAAATTACCACCGCCCCTAAAAATTGCGCCTGTGTCTACATACAAGAGAAGAGAGAGAGAGAGAGAGAGAGAGAGAGAGAGACGAAGAAAAAGTCACCCCATTGTGTCTATGCCGCGTCTTCAGCCATCCTGACAATCTCGCACAGACTTCGCATAAACAGCGTATCAGGTTCCTCACTGTCCATTTCCACCACTCCTCCTTCACCTGTGCCATTCTCGGCCATCAACTTGGCTGTCGCGAGCAGCCTCGAAATACACCGCAAGAGGCCACTCTGGATAGCGCGCAGAGCATTGTCTTGTGCTGTTAGACCAGTGTCACGCTGCCTCATCGTGCCGTCTTTGGTCCAGTCGTGGAGCGAAGAGCCCAACCGCTGAGGATATCTTGCCATGCTGACCGAGACATCGTTGGCAATTGAGAGTCCGAGCAAGGACGCAGCCTTCTTTGGAATGTCGTCCTGCGGCTGCGAATCTCGCGTGCTTGTCGTACTTGGGCAGCCGCGCACGGAGTGCGACATGGAACTTCTGGCTAAAAGGGCGGAAACGTAGTTATAAGCCACGATGTGGGCGTACAGCGCGTCGCAGATGTAGTCGGAGCAGCACCCAAGCACGTTCTTCAGGGGCGTCCAGGGCTTTGGCGTGTCCGGGAATGCTGAAGAGCCCGGAGCCGAGCCATGGCCGTAACGCGAATTGAATGATGTCGGCGAAGTCCTGAGATCCGGAGGCTGAGATCCGCGCCTATAAGGAACGACTTTGCGCCACAAAGATTTTCTTGTTGACTCTGGCAACAATATCTCCCCATTCATGATACTGGAACAGTCCATTGATGGCTGCCGAACCTTTTTCGCGTAGCTTCTAATGGTTTCCACAGTCAAGCTCGACGTCAGAAGCATTGTTTCAGGAAAACATGCCACCGAAACTCGCAAGTTTTCCACAGCATCTGGAGGCAAAGGCACCACTCTTGCGTTGTCCTCGGTGTATGATGCCCAAGCACATGGCTGGGGACTGCTGTTTAGCCAGGACTGCACGCTTCGTAGCGGTCGCGGTGGACTGGGCGGACGAATGAAGACGTCATTTTCCTTGTTCGCCCGCTTCTTCTTGGGCGAGTACATCGCTTCATCATCTGAATCCAAGTAGCCATAGCTCGTTGGCGACAAGTCACGGATCCGACTAGGCCCCACCGCCACCTGTCGTGCGCGAGGAATGAAAAGGGCATTGGATGATGCGGTGTCTATAGCAAGAGCTTTGGTAGACGCCGTCTTCAATGAGCTGCAATGTGGTCGAGAGCCGGATGATTGTGACAAGCTACTTTCGGCGTAGCTCATGCTGGGCTGCGGCTGCGGCTGCGGCTGTAACGAACCGACGCTGCTGGACCTCTGGGGAACCTTTAGGGGTGATCCCAGCGTATATCGTTGAGGTATTGGCGTGCCAGTATCTCCATGGACAGAGTGAGATTTGCGGTGCAAGGATTGTGAGGATTGAGCCCAAGAAATAGGCATGTTGGCACGGGGGACCGCTGCTTTGACTCGTATTCCCGGCTCAGGGCCAGGAGGCGTTGGTGGCCTGGGACACAGCGACCCGGTGTTGCAGCCCTCAAAAAGGTCATCGACTTGTTCCTCTCCGTCCGAATCGGCGTCCATCCAACTGCATTCGCAAGGGCGTTCTGGAAGCGACGGGATTCTGGTCTTGCAGTGGATAGAGCCCACTGATGTGGCACTTGTGACCACAGATCCACGATGTCGAAACGATGGCGGTGCTGCTTCCCCTCTTCCCTCTTCTTCTTCTTCGTCTTCTTCTTCTTCAGAACTGCCGTGACTCGTCGTAGAGGCGAAATCGGAGTGATGTTCGACCAAGGTAGGGTCATGTTGGCCCAAGAAAGATACCATTGACTTGCGTTCTTCAATAGCGCCAAGGACTTGAACACGAGCTGATGCTGCGATGTAAGGCGAGTACAAAAGCATTTTGCCCGCTCGAGCTCGTCCCTTTTCATCTGGAATGGAAGCAATACTTGGAGCGCCCGCAGTCATATCCTTGGAGGCGAATACGCCTAAAGACATCTCTAGATCTCGTGCCAGGAGCTCAGGCATGTTGTCGTGCAGGTGTTCCATCTCGCCGTCGTCTACTGTAAGCGACTGGGTGCTGCTCCTGCTCCCGAAATTTGACAGTGGTGGTGAGAGTGCTAGTGGCATGAGACCTTTCATGCTGGACACAGAGCGTCTCCCCCTGTTTGACGACGAGGACGTTAGCGTCGACGGTGATACACTGCGGGTTGGTGATATTTCTGGGGATTCGATGCCAGGTGGAGTTGTCTTGAAGGTTTTCACGTTCATAGACACTGACCCAAGGCCTGGCATGTCCATTGAAAAGAGGCAGGCGGCCGAGCATCAGCCCAGGCGCCCACTGATGGTGCGGGAGGCGTCGTATTGTTATGGCGGTCAATGAAGCCCGCTTGTCACGGTGCGGGAAGGTTGTACACTATGCAGCATGCATAAGCCAAGGATGTCGAAAAATATGGCAGTTGAGACAGACGTGAGGGAGGAATCGAGGAAAGAAGCAGTCGAATTGTCTTCCGAAATGCCCTGGCTCAAACGTGTTTATCAATGTCGCAGAAGAGGATCCTCATGGCGAACAGGGAAGCAAGACAAAGTGGCCGTAAGTAAGACTTCATGATGCAGGGCCGCGGAAGACAGCAAGTGCCAGATAAGGCAAAGCAAGGCAGAGAGACCATTTTTGGAAAAGACATTTCTTCTGATGGCTTGAGCTAATGGGTGCGAAGAAGGAAAACCGCGACAGTGCGCGAGACGAAAAAGCAAGGTGATGGCTGCTCACCAGGAGAAGCGGCGTTATTAGGCAACCCTTGGACTTATGCAGTCGTCAATGTCTAGGGATAGTGGTCCTGAGTCGTTTTATTTTTTGGGCCGGAAAGCAAACTTGCTGCTCCTTGATTGGCGACTAAGGGAGTAGCACTGTGTTGTCGCCAGTCAGAGGGGGCTGCACCCAGCCGATTACCGCATGCTGTGATACTCGGGGTGAGAAGCGCGGACACTAAAAACAATCTAAGAACAGCTTGCTGACGTACTGTCCAACTCGCAACGAGCATATTGGACTTTTCGTCGGGCTTACCCAGAGAGGCCAAATGGGCCAGAAAGGGAGGTGAGGCCAGTGAAGCGGTATTGCCGTCTGAGGAGCGAGACATGATCTTGGGTCTTGACTCTTGTCAACTAGGTAGGCAAGTACCTAGGCACCTAGGTACCTACATAAAGTAAGTACTAGGTAGTACCTAGGTATGTAAGTACCTACTTAAGGTATGTATGTACATACGATACATACATATGCATGTAGGTTAGTATGTAGGAATGTAGTATTGTAGTTGCCTGTGCAGTCTTTAAACGCGCAAAGAAGATGCAACGCCATGACCCATCTGCAAGATGAAAAAGCCTCGCTCCATTCCGTCGTCAATCAAAGTCTTTGCCTGTAAAAGAGTTGTCTCTTGGCCAGAGCACCAGGCATGAAATGCAGCAGCCACAACAAAGTATAAGAGGACGCTGATGAGCGCAGCACAGCACAGGATGAAGCTATCCTAACTGAAAACGGAAATCGTGGCCTTGGTTGCAGTGAGGCGGCTGCCTCCGCAAGCCAAGAATGCAAGAATGGAGCGATCAATCCAAGCCTCGGCTGCGGCTCCTGCTGCATCAGAGGTGGGTTGCTGTTATGGGCCAGGCATGCACGATGCATCTGGCAGATTCATTTCGAGGGACTCCTGTTCCTCAGACCCCATGTCGAGGGCCAAGACAATGGCGAAAACTAACAGCGAGCGTCATCTGTTGGTGAATCGCAGATGAATTAGCTGCAGGGTGCAACGTGAGCGCCCGAGACAGATGCAAGGGAGCATCCAGAGCTGTTCCCGAATCGGAAAAAAAGCAACAGGCCTGGGCAGGCGATGGTGTCATGAAGAAGAAGCGGGCAACAGTTGGCGTGATTTTGCCAGAAGCTGGCTAGGCAGTAAATAGACTGGTGCGGGCCGAAGGGCGGCAGATGTGTGTGACCAGGTCGCCTGGTGCAAGAAACAAAACAAAGTTTGCGGCTTCGGGGACATTGGTGGCAGAAGAAACAATAGCAAGCCATGGATGGGGTTTAGAGTTGACAATGGAAAAAAAAAGGAGAAAAAAAAGATGAATGAAAAGATGAATTGAAGAAACAAACAGGAAGGAAAGAAGGAAAGAAGGAAAGAAGCTGAGAGGAAGCTGGCAGAACGCGCAAAGCTGGGTTTTCCTTGGAAGGTAAAGCCGGAGCTTGCACCTGCCGTGAGGACTGTGCGCCGTGCGGTGCTGTGCTGCCTGTGAAAGCTCACGTGGGCCTCGAGCCACGAGACGAGGTTTTACTACTCCAGAGTCCAGACTCGAGACCGGCTTGTCGAGTCGTCGACTCTCGTGCCACCACATGCTTTTTCGAGCTTCCTAACATCCGATTGCCACATGGAGTACGAAAAGTAAGCAGAGAAGGGATAGGAAAAGCAATGCCATCTATTTCCAAGCCAGCAATCTCAATAAGCACTTTGATTCCTTCTTCTGCATCTAGTACGCCTTTCTGCTTGGCGACTGGCGACTGGCGACTGGCGCGTGAGTGGGCGGCTTTGCCGTTGAGCCGGTGCGGTCGCTGCGATGCGTAAATGCCTAAGGGGTAGGAGGTACCTTGGTAGCTGCGGGTCAATGTTCCACATTCGCCCTTACAGAGCGGGTCGTATGTCCTTTCCATACCTTTTACACCAAGATTGTCTGACGAAATGGTCGAAAGTACCTGAGCCCAGTGCATGTGGGGCGCGCCAGGTATGCGCGGAGCAAGTGATAGCTTCAAATTTCTTTCTTTCTTTTTCTTTTTCCTTTTCTTTGCTTCGAGCTTTCACAGCAGCGAATCAACGAAAGCTTCCTTGCATTCTGCTGAACTGATTTGTTCCGAGTTTGACCCGCTTCCCTTCCTCGCTGGCCGGAACCACCCACTTGGTCAAGGACTACCAAGACTCAATCTGATCTCGAGGTTCCCCTACAACAAACCTCGCCGCCAAAAAAAAGCCGACAAAAAAAAAAAAAAAAAAAAAAAACTTGCTCAATAATGCTTTCGGAAGAGGTCTTCTCCTCCGTCTGCGGTCCGCCCGTCGCGGCTAACACGGCCGTGTCCAAAGATGTCGGCATATACGGTCACGCCTTGACTCCTTCGTGGGCCGTCAAATCGACCTTCAAGAAGAGCTCGGCGCCACCTCATTGCCTGGCCATCAGCAGAGCCCACATTTTTGCTGCTCAAGACCAAAAAGCCCATGTGCATGTGTATTCCCGATTGCGTGGCAACCAGGAGGCGCTTGTCGCTTTTCCAGAACGCATTCGCAGCCTGACACTCGCTGGTGATGTACTCGTTTTGGGCACATCAGAAGGGCGCCTCATTCTCTGGGAGGTATGTACATATGCGACTCTCGAGTATACTTGCTTGCTCAACTTGCTCCCCCAGCTGCCTCTCCCATCTGACTCTCGAGAAACAGACGTGTACAGGTAGACAGGTTACCACACCACCCTGTCACGTGCGAGCCGTCACCAGTCTCGCAGTGACTCCCTATCATCTACTGTCAGCATCTGAAGACTCCAACATCCATGTATGGTCTCTAGCACGTCTTCTGGAGTTTGGTGTTGATGCCGAACACGAGCCTGATTTGACATTGTCCAACCATCGAGGCGCCATCGTCGAGCTACTTGTTGCTCCAAGTACCAGTCCCGAAACGAGCCTCTGCGTGTCGGCCAGCACGGACAAGACCTGCATATTGTGGAACTACCAGTCTGGACAAGTGCTTCGAACGCTTCTCTTCCCATCAGCCCCCCTCTGTGCTGCACTTGACTCCTCTTCCAGGGCCCTTTTTGTCTGCGCCGAGGATGGAGGCCTCTATCTCGTCGAGCTCTTTGGCGACAAACCCTTGATTGGGTCACGCAGTGCTGAACTTGCCTCCATTGTCGTTCAAGTCAAGGCTCCTTTGGGAGTCGCTGATGTGGACGACGGCCCTGCGACATGTTTGTCGGTTAGCTACGACGGCACTTCGGTCTTGACTGGTCACACCAGGGGTAAGATTCAACGCTGGAACCTTCTTGATAACTCGCACCCGACAGAGCTCGGAAATCTCAATGCCGCGGTGACGAATCTCGTTGCTGTTCCGCTATTACCGTCCAGCGAAAAATGCAAGACTGTCAACGTGGTGAAACCGAACCACAGCCAGCGACAATACTCCATCACTACGCAGCTTGAAGGGGAGGCACAAAGATGGAGCAGATTCAACCAAGGTCTTGCAGCAATAGGACTGCCTGATGGATTTTTTGCGGATGCCGTGGTTACGTTCGCGGCGTCTCAGCCACATGTCAGTGAGGATGGTAGCTCTAGCTTGCGGAAAGAGAACGAGGAGCTGAAAGCGATTATCGAGGAACAACGGGAACTTCAGAAAGTTACAATGCAGTCTCGTGAGGCCAAGAGCAAATCATGAACCCGTCCTGTTGAACCAAACTAAGAGCTGTATGATATTCTGGGCACGCAGCTGCGGATGCGGTGATGGGAATGATCACTTGATAGCAACGTGGTCGGAGCGGAGGCCGAGGGTGAGTAGGGAAAGGCTATCGGCAAATCATACCGCAGGTTCCTGCTCCTCGTGTCGAATGAGACACAATACCTTTGCCTACCAGCATCCCACTGGGTCACTGACTACACTAGGGTAGGTAGGTACCTCTTGGGGTATTTTCCATTCTTTCTCCGAGTAGAGAGGGGAAGACGTTGGTTCGTAAATGGCAGCCGCCAACAAGAGAGTACCAACAACACCACTCGGCAGCGACCACCTAGGGCCCAAGGTGCAAATAAACACACGGTGATGATTGCAGAAGAAAAAGGATTAATAGCACAGGAGCACCAAGAATAGCGCTCACCACAGTCGGAAAATACCTAGCTAGTATAAACGCATCTCACCATGACGTTCTTTTGCTTGTCGCTGGCCGGAAAGCTAGACTCTAGTCTTGGCTGCTGCTCTGTACTGACTACATACACATCCGTGTAATATGTATCTCTGAAATCAAGCAATAACAGGAGCAATCTGACTTATGATCAACAAAAATGAAAATGAAAATGATCATGAAACATTTCAGTGCAATTTTCTTCAAGCCGCTCTGAACGCCGGGGCATGTTTTACCGTCAAGGTGGAGCCAGGACCCGAGAAGAAGCTCTCTTGTCGGTTTTAATCGGGCTCGGACAATTCTCCACCCGAGCCAAGCGCATCATGCCCCGACTTCCCGGTGAGCCAGGACATTGCATACAATTTACGTATTCTGCGAAGCTGCGCGCCAATCGTCCGTCATCCCTCCTCTTCCCACTCTCGTCCAACGCATCCCACAATGTCGGTCGTCGGAAGCTTAAAGGGTGATATGCCTAAACAAGTCCGATCACTGGTACGTACTATGATGCTTTGCAAGCGATACTCCCGTTCGGGCGCAAAAGAGATTTGATCACGTCGCCTCTTTACGGTGATTTGATGGTCACGCCGCACTCGCAGCTCATACCTGATATATGCACGAACGGGCACCGCTTCTTTACGATGCATACGGATGAAAACGATGACGCTGATGTGAAGATGCATACAGTATCGACAGTTATTACGGCAAGGCGAGCAGTTCACAGCCTACAACTTCCGCGAATACGCCAAGCGACGGACTCGAGATGCCTTTCGAGAGAACAAGTCGGTTCAAGATCCGCGCCAGATCCAGGAACTCGTTCAAAAGGGATTAAAGGAGCTTCAAGTACTCAAGGTAACACAGAAAAGGGCACCTGATTGCTCTCAGCGCAACGTTTTTTTTTTTTTTTTTTTTTTTAACTACGTTCTGTACGTCTGTCTGTGTGAACAAGAGCTGATCAATTGCGATGGTGGTATTCGTCTAGCGCCAAACCGTCATCGGTCAATTCTATACAATGGACAGATTAGTTGTCGAAGCAGGCATATCGGTACGTTCTACGTCTTTGCGGTGGTTTCGCCAACGATGGTCAGCAAGATGTAAGCTACTAACAGAATCTTGACAGGGTAAGGACAATTCCAGCGATGGACAGGTGGCCAGGCAAAAAGAGCAAGGGTAAGTCGGGATTTTTTTCTATACAAAACATATTCCGGGCCCCTCATGATTTCCGATTTGCTGATTACTATCAGATGGACTTGATCGCGTCATGGTTTGCTGCCTCGCGGTAGCCCCCATGGAGCTTTTGTATGGGTGAACCACAGTTGTAAATTAAATGCCATTTAATAAAAAAAAAAAAAAAAAAAAAAAAAAAAAGAAAGGACAAAAAGCGTCCATCTATGCGCATGGTCGGAGCATCGAATTCGAAGGAGTTTCTAGACAGGATGGAGGCGACAATAAAGGGCGCATCGCAGTGTTTTTCTTGATAATATTGAAACGTTGACGGGACTCAGGAGGACAGCGCGTGGGAGCCAGCCAACACTAGATGTTGCCTGTCCTTGTTCCAGCCGTGGTTGCTCTGGAATAGCTTGCAATTCTGCGCACCCCTACTAGCCACTCCCCCAAACACACATGCACACACACATAAAAAAACACAATTGATAAAATAAAGCTCGCTACTCATCAAACATCTCATGGCAATGCGTTTCGCATCATTTCAAACAGGGGCACCTCGTGCCGTGTGAGTCGATGCCAAATCATGTTTGATTATGTCAGCATGCCCGTACCTTTGACATTGGCCGCGTCGCGGCACGTTGGTCTCCTCTTGGAATCCAAAGCGCTTCGGACGGAGGCTACAGATAACATGAGGGTTGTTCGACTAGTTCACCTAAGAGTTGCTCCACCTGTTTTACGCAGAGCATGTAACTAACTCTTAGGTAAGCTCTAATTAATTAATAATTAATTATTAATTAATTAGAGCTATATATATATAATTATATATATAGTTATATATATATACCCCCTTTATATAAAAATTTTACTAAGTATATATACTTAACTTAAAAATTAATTTATAATTAATTATTATATTACTATTATAATAATTTTTTATTTTTATTTATTAC